>JAOVVO010000248.1:0-103273 GCA_028564675.1 Onchocerca lupi
ATAATAATAATAATAATAATAATAATAATAATAATAATAATAATAATAATAATAATAATAATAATAATAATAATAATAATAATAATAATAATAAAATAAATAAATAAATAATTAATAATAATAATAATAAATAGTAATAATAATAAAGAACAATAACTTAAATCATTTGTTGATCATTTATTCATGAATAATCCACGCTATGTCACAGGGAACAAAATCCTTTTCAAATCTGTTCTCGTTTTGAAAAGAAGAACAGATGGTGTATAATATGGGATAGCGGAAGATTTTGACACAACAGGAAAACAAGTTAGCGTGATCTTATAATGTTTGAAAAGTTTTCGGAGATGACCACCAACAAAATTACTGAAGGTAATACTCGATATCAGGATAACAACGACAAATGATAATAACGATGACAAAGCGACGACGACGACAACGACAGATGATCGTGGCAGGCGAAATTTCTCACATGCCTTGTCAGTATCTATCGTTACATTCATCAAGAGTAAAACCAATTCAATTCATTCTATTCCATTTTTTATTTCTCTCCCTTACCTTCTTCAATCTTTTTTAAAAAATAAAAAATAAGGCTATTCTGCAAGGAAATTATCGAAAGATACACGTATTCAATCGCAATCATTTGAGTGGTCATTCAAGACGAAAATCCAGGAAAAAAGAGCCATTATTTGACTTATGATTTATCATCATTCATCTATAATCCTTCAGTTGGTAGAATTTCTGCTTCTACTAATAGCAGAGGGTCGTATTGTCTTCGAAAAGCCATCAAATTGGAATAATGCACCAGGTGATTTTTCATTTTTTTTTTTTTTTTAATTATGTTTTTAAATCAAAATAATGATGATTTAAAGAAAAAACAAAAAATTCTTACGAAATTTTGGTAATCTAAATATCCATTCATTTTATTTCCCGTTCTATGACAATGCTCACTAATATTTAAGACGCAAAATGATTAAGAGGAATAAATTATCTGATCAAATCTAATAACATTTGTAAAAACTATAATCATTTTCTAATTTATTGTTGTATTTTTTAAAGTTTGTATGCTCTTGTTTCCCTCATATGATATAATTATTTCCTTAACTAAATTTCTATTTTCAAATTTTAATGAGAAGATTTGCATAAATAGTCAAAAATTAAAAAGTATAAGTCTGAGAATAGTCACAGTGATATCAAATTTTTCTAGAATTCATTTTTTGATTCCTGTTAAATTTTATTCCCAAGAATCAATTTTCGATTGTTTTCTGCTAAAATTTTACAAAATTAGCACTTTTTTGGCCTTAAATTCAATTATATCTTACTTAATAACGTAAAATTAATCAATTGAATTTAGAAATAAATAAATAAATGCAGTGGAAATATAATTTTTTGTCAATGAATTTGAAAAAATGGTATGAAACGATCACTTTTTTTGTCGTTGAATCATTTCACGGTGCAAGATTTAACCTCCTTTTTTTTTCTTTTTAATTAAATCAAGCTCTTAATTCCTCGATGGATTTTATTATTTTTCAATTTTTAAAAAATCGTCGGATTAAAATTTAGGTTGGCCAGCAGTAAAAATTCGATTAACAAAGCGTGGTGCAGAACATGTAAAACAGGTCGGGGTGAAAATCTTAAATGAAGAAATTTCACAGTTAAGTGGATTCCAAACGCTACATTCCTTCTCCGAGCAAGGTTAAAGTTTTTTGTTTTCATTAATTTTTTAAATTATCAAATTCATGTTTTTCCTTTTTTTTTCAGTTTTTTTCTTTTTTTAAAAACATTCCTTTGTTGAATTTAATTTTACCAAAATGATTACTATTTAATAAATACTCGCTTTATTACATCGAAAATAAAATTTAGGTGTAGCAGGACGAGTTCAGCTATATGATATCAATGTGTTACGTTATTCACCACCACGGTATACATCAGTGGAATTTGTCCCACCATCTTACATTGTGTTTCAAATGGATCGGATGGATATCGCGTAAGATTTTTTACAGTTTAATCTACTGAACGATTCCACATTAATTTAAAATTCGATAATCTCACAAATCTTCAAATGATTGGGCAATCCTTATGAATATTCAGTGATGGGTGAAATTTCCAGATAAAATTCTTCATGCCACTGCTAGCTAGTTTTTCACCATCTATTGCAGAATGATAATTATTTAAAACAAAATATAAAAAAGATAATTTCAGTCTAGCTGGCCGATTTGCTGGAACAGTAGCACTGATACCAGTAACCGGTTCCGTAACTGGTGATTTACGTCAAATGAGCGTTCGGCTGCAAACAAAATTCATCAGGGCTATGAATGGTTACATAGAAGTAAAGGTAATTTGACGATTTTTAAAATTACAAAAATGGAAAATGTGAACGAACAAGGCGATAAATACATATTGAATACATAAATACATATAATGCGAATACATATTTTATCATACTACGTCCTTTCCTACATTTCTATTTATGGCTTCATTCCAGGTTGTCGGCTGTTCTACCGTTGTCTATTACAGTCATTTTTCCATAAGTGCCAATGGTGCATTAAATGGTTTCGTAAAAATGATTGAGGTATGATAGTTTTTATTCATTACGTAATCCTACGAATGATCACATGCCACATTCTATTACTAATGGATATGTATTTTAAAAGAATATTTTATTTCTCTAATTTCAAAGTCAAAATTTATTTAATTAAAAAAAACGGAACATTTTTATAAATTGATGAAATTTTTGCATTTCTATTTGTTGCTTTTGTTAAGAAATCAATCCAAAGTATTTTTTTCTTACAACGCTTTTTTGAGTGATATAATTATTTTGTGAATGATATCTTTAATTTTTAAATATTACACTTCTAATATTAAAATACTTTCTCAACATAATCATCTTCTAGAAGATATAACTCAATTCATTGATAAAATTAATCCTTGATAGATCTGATTTTTCCTGATATTATTTCCATAAAAATTATCAGTTGTAGGCAAGAATAAATGAAGTAATAAGGCGAAAAATTCCGAATGTTTTTTGCAATAGTTTACAAAGAATTATCGAAGATAGCTCACCACGTCTTTTCCGGGTAATATTTTGTAAATTATTTTGCAATATTTTTCGTTTCTTCCATAATGAGACGATAACAATTTGAGTTTGGAAATACAAATGGTAATAATTTTATTTTAAAATGAACATTTTAATGGATGAAAATATGAATGCCTTTTTTAAAATTCCCCGTATTTCATAAAGATTGATTATAAATTTTTTTGCAAACTACACAAAAAATTTTGGAGATTTTTTATGTAGTTTTCAAAAAAAAAAAAAGAAATTTTTCCGAAGCTAAATTTTAGAGAATATTTTGGAAATTCGATGAGGGAAGAAAATTTGCAAAAAAAAAAAAAATGTTAATACTTTTTATACAAACTTGTAATATGCCGAATTATGATAATATGGCAATAATTTGAATTTAAAAATAAGAAGCTAAGACATTAAATGTTAACATCTTTCACTTCGTTTTTTTGCAGCGTTTAGCATTCACAAATTTGACCGATCAGTTTCATTCTATTAATTTGGTTGATAATATGATTATAAACAAACTTTTTCGTCGCCTCACAAAAGGTTTATACATCGACAATCGTAATATTGCCAATCCAATTATTACAACGGATTATTTTGAAACACAACAAAAAGGTTGTTCAATTTTCTAATCCAATAGATTAATTTTAGAATTTGCCCAGATAAGTTTGTTTCGTAGATTTTGGAAGTAAAATAAATAAGCTTATAATATAAAATTTGAAAGTGGGCTAAATTTTTAAGATGATTGAACAAGCTAATTATTAATTTCTTTTATAATTAGCATTATTCTATCCGACACAAAATATTATTATTAAAAAAAGAAAAAACATTCTGATATCTTTATTACTTTCGAATAACTTTTTGAATTTTGCTTTTGGAAAGAACTTAGCATCAAATTATGTTTATACTATTTTGGAGGAAAATTTGAGGTGAAATCAGATATGAAGATGATTATCGTCCAACGCCGTTCAATCCTCCCGCAATGCATACTGGAAACGATTCATCCCGAATGTTGTACTTCTATGGCTCAGAATATCTATTCAATTCACTTCTTTATCATGCTTATGAAGGAGACCGTATGATTGTTGAGGTAAAAAGTAGAGAAGAAAGAAAAAAATTAAATCATTTTTGTTCATCTTATCGAATCACTTTTGAATTAAATTCATATTTGATCATTAATTCGGTCATTTTATAATAAATAGGTTGATGAAACAAATTTGCCACCTCAATACCAGTCAATCGTTCGGACAAGTTGTGATAATTCACAAAGTAGTAGCCGAAGTTTTGTATCATCTCTTTGTTTGGGTGTGCTGATACCGGAAGTAGCTCTTCGTTATCCCAATCTATCATCATCATTCTTGCTATTACCACATCAAATTCCAGAATTTCGCTTTTCCAAAGATACAGGCTCTATCGATCTAAAAAGTTGGTTCATTTCCTTTTCTTGCCATTTAATTCTTAAATTTTTGCTTTTCTTTGTCAACTTTATTTTTGTATGTTTAGCACAACTTTCTAAACGTTTTCCTAAAAATTTAATTTAATTTCAAATTAGTAGAAAGATGAAATGTTAAATGGAATATTAGCTTCAAATTGAAGTTTTGAATGGAATTAGCCAGAATGAATTTGTAAATTATGTTTACGAAGTTAAGTTTGATTACTCCAGGTCGTGTGCTAACATATATAAACGAAAACGAACGAAGAAAACAAATCATGGTGAGTACAGCAGATCTTCAAGCGGATTTTCGCTTACTTGTTGAAGATCAAAAATTTGCTGCAGCTTTGAAAATTAATAAATTTGATATAAGGTAATAAAAATTACCTTTTTTTTAAAAGAATTTTGAATAAACCATAAAGGAAATTCATAAGTATTTTTTAATTATAGTTCTATATTTCGATCAAAAATTTCAACAGCACTAATAAATCTGTTTCAGCAGGGCAATATTTCGTAGAATATTTAGCAGTTACATCTATTTTAAGCATAAATAGAAAATGTGAAAAACGAAAGTAGAAATATATTCTGTTGCTAAAAAAAAAAAAAAATTTCATTTCAGATTGCATCGAAGTGCCATTAAAGGACTTAACAGTAATTCAATTACGCAACTTGCTCCACTTGCTAAAACATTTCTTGGACCTCAACTTGTTAAAGCATTAAGAAAAGGTATCCCATTTCCACTAAAGGTCAGTTTATATTGATGTAAAATTCTAAATTTTTAATTCTTCATTCAATAATACTTGATCGCATAAATTTATTCAAGATGACAGTAACTTTATTTTTAAGGGATGATTTATTTAGAATGGAATTTTTGATTAATATTAATTGTTGATTAAAATTTCTAAATGGAAGTTTTTTCCATGGTTCACTATTAGTGAATTACATTGTATCATTCACAAAAAGTTCCATGTTACATTTGCACCTAAAATAAATCATTCATTTCAAATGTTATCGAAGTAATAAAATTTGAATTTGTCATTAATTTAAAATGTTTTAATGCCATCAAAAAAAAAGGCAAAAAAAAACTTACAATGGATCACTAATTCTTTGAGAGTGTGATTTACTGAGGTATCCTTTTTTTTTTTTTTTCTTTTCACATAATTAATTCATTTTTCCTTCTAGGATTCAATTGAATTCATCAATCCAGAATTAATTATTCGTGATAAATTCGTAGAAATTGCTACCGATTTCCGCTTAGGCGAACAGAAATTGCGCGAGGAAGTTCAAAAAGCATTTTCTTCAGTGTTTCAGAACTGAATACATAGATGATTTTATATTTATATATATTAATTTTGACGACAGTTTGTGATCTGTCTTGATATTTCCAATTGGATATCCCGTTTTTTTTCATAATTTTTTCCTGTTTGGAAATAAAAAATCGAGAATTTTACATTAAATTGGATTTAATAAATTAAACTTGTAAATATTTCAAAACTAGTTTCATAGTTTCACAATATTTTTGAATGAAAAAATCGAAGGTTGCAGAAACTAATAAATCACTTGAGATTTTGATAGATTCCATTTCTTTTCCTGTCTTCTTTTTTCCATCTTTGTAATTAAAAAATAAGGACTCAAATATTTGAAATATTTTCTAAGAAATTTCGGAAACAATGTTAAAATTTAGTTATTAATAAATATATCTAATATATACAATCCGTATTTAAATGTAACAGGAAAAATTCAAAATTTAGAAATTTTTAAAGTTTATCATTTAAATGAAATAATGTAAGTTATTGGTCGTTCATGTTTGAATTTGCTTGATTTTATTTGTTATGGCTCATATTGCATCCAAATATGTTACAATAATTGTTAAATTAACATTTTATATTACTTGCTCATTTTAATAAAATTGAAAACAATTCATGCTATGCTCACATTACAGTATATAAGAATAAACTGTCAAATTCTGCCAATATTGTGTTATTTCAGACAAATATACTTTAAATGGCTCCATCATATTTTTATTATGGATTTTCTCCTTCTTTTTCTCTCAGTTATTATAGATTATAAATGATAGAATTTCAATTTATTAATTCATTTTTAAATTTCAAGACAAATGATTGATTGATGAGATTTATGCTACATATTTTTACAGTTTCTCTAGATTTAATGTGAAGCTACTTTTTCGCAACAGTTCACTCACTTTTAAATCTTATGAATTTTTCTCTGCATCCAAAAAATATTGAAAGATCATATTAAAGATTAGAATTTTAGAAAAAATCTAAATATTGGTTGAAAATGAAAATTTTCCCAAATATTCTCTGAAGAAATTAAATGTTTTGTGATAGTCTTATTAGGCTAATTTGTATTAAATAATAATGCCATAATATATTTGCATGTATGTATAAGTGTAAAAGTTTTAGGGTTATAGATTGAATCGAAATGCCATGAAATACATTGCTGTCAAAAACATCGCAAATAGATAAACTTAAAAGTAAAACAAGACGATCATAAACTATGGGTGGCTTTAAAATTATTTCAACATTTCCAGGCTATATAATTTCCTAAAGAAACTATGCCATTGTCTTTATATGACAGTGTTCGGGTTATCTGATTAGTTTCCTTTGTTTAAAAGTATAATCTTTCACCATTATTGTAGTGAATAACAAATAAATTTGGTAATTGAAAATTTTTTGAAAAGAAAATTCTGTGAAATATCTCTTGGATTAAATGCAAAATTTTCGATAAATTTTCCTTACGTAGCAAAAGACAATATTATGGAGAGCAATTACTTATGTCATATAAACTGAAGCAAAGTTCTTTGTAAATTCTGTGTAAAAGGAACAGTACTAAAATTAAAAATTTTTTTTTTTCTTAAATGAAGTTAAAACTATCATACACTGTTACCACTCATCAGGTAATTCTCTCATCGACAGCATGAGATTGAAATTGATATCATAAGAAGCAGAAGAAAACTTAATATTCATATAATTATTACTATTACCACTGTGCAAAACAGGTTCAAGAGATTGTTAACTCTTTTATCACCAGCTGAAACATTTGTTAATAAATTCCTTCTCATAAATTTTGCGAATTAAAGCCCACCTCTTGAGGACTTTCTTTATTCGACAATGCCTTGTGTAATTAACTTTCATCAAACAAGTTTCAGAGTGGAGTCGAAATATATGACGAAATCCTCTCGTATTGCATTGAAATGTCACATTAAACTAGCGAAATTTATCCATAAGTTCCAAACATGAATATTATTTATAAAAGCAACATAAATCATAGAACATATTTAGGGACGTTAAGTAATGTGAATAAGATTACGCGGAGATTCATAAATTCTATCAAAATATTATACTTTGTTTGGACGCCCTTCTTTTTTTAAAAAAAAAAAAGTGTTTGAAACTTCACTGAATACTTTGTTCATTAAAAATATGGAATTAGATAAAAGTAGAACGGATTACAGTCTAACAAACAAAAAATGCATAACATTTGTCATATATAGCCAAATCTCATATATTAATATTAAAAATATACAAAAAGAATTATCAATTCCGAGAAATTATAGACGCGAAAAACAACTAATATACACAATAAAACTTTCCATGCATCCTGGCTCATTTATACACTGAATCAGTAGATAAATAATGTTAGAAAAAAAACCATATTTGTCAAGTATAATAATATTGTCATAATGGGATTAGTTTTGCCATTTCTTCTGCCACAATTGGTAAGTAATCATAAATTACATCTGGATCCAATACATTGCTTCGTACCTAAATATTCAAAGATTAAAGCAGCAATAAAATTCGGTGCAAAAAACAGTACAGGAGAAAAACGAATAATAAAAAAGTCTGTCATGAATCAATGTTATCTCTTCAGCCGATGTTTCTTTATGACAGAAGGTAATGCTTTTCCTTTTTAAAGAGCAATCAAAAATGTTAATCTCAATAGCAAAAAGCCTCTTTTCGAAATTGTTTCACTTGAGAAAAAATACCACAGGTGATGAGTTCGCTAATTTCACTTCTCGACGTGTCCACTGCCTCAGAAATGTGTCTGAATTCAATTCCTTATAAAGTCTTGTATCGCAAATACGCACCAAAACGCCATCAATTCGAAGATAGAAACGACATAGAAGAAATAAGCAAGTTGGCATGGCTCGTAAACGTATGCTCATCTGGAAGATAGATTACTTAAGAAATACTGCTTAGATCTATTAAAACATGAAATTAACAAATGGAAACAAAAACGCTTTTGTGTTGATTTCCCAGACGATGTCGAAAATTAAGGATTCTAACCAGAATATTTCGCTTGCTTTTTTTTTTTTTTTTTTTTTTTTTTTTTAAATCGGGACAATTGAATAAATGAGATATTTTCATCTTTCAGGGAAAATTAAATTTTCATTTGACATACCTCGGAACAACCGTGATCAGCTAATTCATCTTCGTAGAGTGTCAACTGTGAATAAAAACTAATCGGATCACGACGTTTCAGTTTTTCAACCGAAATCGCTTCATCAGTTGGTACTACCTGAAACAAATACATGAATTTTTTCACTTATTAAAACATCAAATTTATTAAGTCGACTTGGGAAATATGTTGGAAACTTTTTTGGTCATTTTAGACGAAAAGTGGAAAAGCGGTCATAATAATGAAAAGGAAAATACCGTGTAACCTTCTACAGTCCCTTTGTAATCACTTGTGTAAGTCCAGTCGAACGGTCGCTGACTACCTCGTCGAAAACGATTCACATCATTTCTCGACTGTTGCCATTTCTCGCTCGGTTCAATCTTTTAACGGAAACCGATAAATGGCACGTCATAAATTGGAAATTTATTTTCATCTTAATTACATTTTCAATACCTATTTTATGCTCAGATTGTAAATCACAATTCACCATTGATAACCTGATTAGATGAATTAAATAAAGTGATGACAGTCAATAACTTAGTCCAAATTCAAGGAAATCATGCGCAAAATTATTATGGATATGTAAGATCAACGAGAAAAGCAGTGAACTGAATGATCGCACACCGAATGATCCGCTGAAATCCACTACAAGAAAGACATATGAATCCGAAAAGAAAATCGATATTTCAGACATGACTTCAAGCTTACCTCCACATCGGGATATGAGGTGACATCAACTGATTTCAAGGCATCCAAAGCATTAAAACTGATTCGCAAATCAGGCTCATTCGAATAAGTAATAACCACCGAATTATTCGGAAATATCATTTCCGGCAAGTGTGGTAATTTTAACATGTGAGTATATTCACAAACCTGAACAAAGAAAAAGTCTTTTTTCCTTCCCTCTACACTCTATAAATGGTAAGTAAAATAATACAACCTGACATTTTTCCCAGTTGTTGCTCACTGTTTCCGGATGATGGCACTGTGATGAAAGAATGTGATCGCGCGTAACAATAACAGAAACGTCACCGAAAACGAATTCTTCCTGCAAGCAAACCATTCTTGGAATATCATTCATCGAACACAAATATAATCTTTTTTTCCCAAATGTTAAACTAACCTTAACTGCAGTGCCTTCCATTGCTTTGATTAATTTATCAGCCACATCAGATCCCCCACGAAAATGAATTCGTTGTCCTTGTTTAGAATCCATAATGCGAGTAACTGAAGTAGTTTTAGGATTCTCTTGCAATAATCATATCAACTGACTTACACATGAACGTAAATCGTCTAGGTTCAATATCATAGGCGCAAATTTGCTGCACTCTTGCAACTATTTCAGAAGATTGCAGAAAAATATCCATACATATCCATAAACTATTTGTCTAAATTCCTTACTTACTCAAACGGATTACCGTAATTTAATACTGTGATATAAATGATGGAAGCTGAGACACCAGTACTTATCCCCAATGCTTATTTCAACAAGACGTAATAAAGTTCAAGGTAAACCCATTGAAAGATCACAAAAGTTGCAAAGGTGTAAATATGAAAAGATGACTATCCACTGGAAAGCAATGGCTACTATAAAGATATTTTAGATAATTTTGCGCTGTAACGATTGCTTCATTACTTCTGTTTTTGAATCCCGATCTGTACACATGGAAGTATAATCTTTTATCGTCATTCATTCATTCTCATGATCACCAAGCAAAAGAAAATGGTAGATTAATGCGCATAAAAAAAATGATTAGTGAGAAAGTATAATTGAGGCATTCCTCTCACGAAAGAAATAAATCAGTAAAATGAAATCGATATATTTTTGAAGAAATAGAAATATCACCAACTATGACAAATTGAGCTCAGCACACAGAACAAAATTGAATAGGATTCAACGATGGTGAAAGCATTTCTTCTGTTTCCTATAATTTTCTGAATCCCATTTCTGTTTCTTAAATATATCATCCTTTTTTTTTTCTTTTTTTTTTTCATTTCCTTAAATTGATCATATTTTTTCCAATTTCGAAATAAATCATGTTCATATCAAACACAGATGGTGGACAAAAGAGAGAGTACAGATAGGAAGAACTTGTCACAGGCAAGTAAAATGTATTAGACAAAAGTGCATGAAAACAGAAAAGTGATAAGCGCCCTGCCATTTTCGCTGACTAGGAATCTCTCTTTTTTAGGAATTTATTCAATTCCGGATATTTCTCAGGATCGAATTTCTCATCCTGTGCCACTCGCTGTCGTACCAAATCATCGAACTCATTCTGCAGCACATTTGTTGCTTCAGCCGAAGTGGGGATCTAAAATATGCAGAGTATATCGGTCGCATTGCTCTTCAGCCAAGTTGCTCCCTCATCTCATTACTCCTTTGAATGGAGTTTCGTTCGATATTTGTGAAAAAAGATATAATTTAATCAATCTCAAAAAAATTTAAATGATTTTTTAAAAATACGAATTGGACACACATTTGAAGGTGCAAAACCAGAACAAGATACAGCTTCTTCCAAAGATCTTTTAACAGCAGAAGAGACCATACCATCACAAGAGCCTTCAGTGATCACTTTCATTCCCTTAAGCAAAATTACACAATGTTTACAACTTTGCTAACTTTTAACAAGGTTAAGTATATAGTTGAAAAGACAGCAAATTCAGAGCAAAAAGATTTGTCTCTGACTAAAACAGCCTGAATCAACCATACCCTGTATGCGTACGAATTTAAGTAACGTCGAGAATAAAAAATTGAAGCAAAACGGTTTCTGTATTATCAAGAGATCTGGATAATCTTGGAGAAAAAAAGAATATTATTGTCTGTAATTTAAAGAACCTTTTTCTTTGTTGAACAACCTCCTAAATAAGCATCACTAAATGACTTTACATTCCTAGATATCGAACGATTCTTATCATCTTGAATTACTGATATCCAGTCCTGAAAATATTGATACTCACTTTTCTTTTAATAAGAACAGTAATTGATAACTCACAATTTATTACTTTTAAAATCTGTATTCAACAAAAATCCAATCGTACAAATCGACTTCATCTTTCAGATAATCGAATTACCAACTAATTTGGAATTTTACTTTTCTTAGTTCAATGACTGAACTTTTTCATCGTTTCAACTTTTTCACTTCCTCAATAGATTTTAAAAAGTAGATTTTTAGAGTTATAAAGTATTCAATAGATGATTCCAAATTCATTATTACTCAAAAACAGGAAAAAGATAAACCTTTGGTAAAATAGACATCCAAGTGCCATCTGCCACAGAAGTCTGCGTATCCTGCATCTCTATATCATCTGATTTCTTATCTTCATCACTTTTTCCTTTATCCGACTAAAATAATGATATTACACAACCTAAAATAATTATTTAGAAAGAAAACGCTTAAAATGTTGTTCTTTGAAATATCGTTAAACCAACCTCATTGTCGCATTTAGAAGTGGAATTCGTCAAAACATATTCAGACTCACTGCTTGCAGGCAAACTGTTCGATTCAATAGATTGATCATCTGAGCTTTTGCATATTAGTTTAAACTTTTAAGCCTTCTTTGCGTTATAAAATCTAACTTCTACAGAAATTAAGAAATTAAAATCTAACTTCCAAAGAAATTAATACAATTGAAAGATTAGCAGTTAGGAATGTCGAAAAAAGATGGGCATATTTTCAAAAGCTTCAAGCTAGCCATAACACTTGTTCCACCAATAAATTAACTTAAATTTTGAATGACCTAATTAAAATTGATGGAATGAAAAATTATGTCAGTTAATACCGCATACTTTTTTTCATGATGTTAACGCACAACCGTGTATATTCCGTAGTGAGCTTAAACTATGATCTGGAAACTCCCAACGCATAGAAATAAAAAAAGGGGGAAAAAGCAGTGATAAGAACTTACGTTCATTTGCAAGAACAATGTCTTCCATCATGTCATGAACCGTGAAAGGAGTTTCCCGACGCAATAAAAGCCTTATATGAGACATACTCATCTGTGCCATTGAAACGGACAGGTGTTGTTCAGTGACTCTTGCAGGTCTTTCCTGAAATATTTTGCAACAAAGAAATTATTTAACAGAACTTTAGCAGCATTAAAGTAGAAATAGTTTAAAATTTTTAGAAATAACCATGAAACGAAGCAGAAGGCTTTCGTAATCGTATGGCTGGCCCTTCATTGACAAATTTGTTAGCAGAACAGCTCGATAAACATATGCTGTGAACAAATCAACAATGGTTTTCGAGTATTCTTCCGGCGTCAGATCTATTGATAAATTATTGTATATAAACGTGACAATGTTCCACAATTTCAACATTAAATAGTGAAAATAATGAGTTGTTATAAATATTTACCATCATCAGTACGCATCAAGTGTCGCAGGAATTCTTCCACAACTCGCTTTTCCAAGCGTAACACACTAGCTACTAAGTCAACTCGACCAACACCATCAACATCCGCATAACGATGAACATCGCTATATGCAAGAAAACGGTCCAGTTTCTCTTCCGCTAGCGCTACACGTTCAGCGGCATTTTTAAGATCTACAAAATTCTATTTGTCGAAAGAAAAAAAATGAATTTATCATAAAAATCGACTCTGCTACTGTCTTAAAATGTCAAGGTAAGTCTAAGAACATACCCTCCAAACAAGAGGAAAACAGCTAAGTCACATGCTGACTAAAATTAATCATTATCCACTTAGTCATTGGGACTTAACTCTCATTTAATTAAATTACAGACAGATTCGACATATATGAGTATGAAACAGCTACACTCGTTGAGTGATTGTACATCGTCAAACAACATATGTTGCATCATTTCTAACAGCAGTGAAATAATTTATAATACATAAATACCTTCATCAGATGGCCGGCAGTTATCATTGAATACATTCTGAATTAGAAAACGGCGCATTTGGTGCCGGTTCTTGCTTAAAGACGAGAAATTCCCATTCAGTATTTGCACAACTTCAGGAATTTGCAAAATTTCGTATGCTAATACCATAACCAAGTTTACAAAGCCTAAAAAAACTACATAAAGTGCTTAATCCTGAAGTTCTAAATCCAATCAACAAGGAAAAGCCTGAAGCATCAATTTGTGGACATGTGAAGCTGACGATAAGCAACAAAAATAACTGAACCTGTATCAAGGCGCGTAACTGGTTGTCCTATCTCACGCATTACTTGCGCAAGTGTTGTTGAACGTCCCGATTGCATTAAATCCGACAAAGTTCGTATCATTTCAATGATATTCAAATCACTTTCATTTGCATTGTCTGTAAATGAAACAGCGAACTAAGCATAGAATGACATATGGACCAAAAATGTCACTAAGGCTTGTCTAAACCTTAATACTGAAAAAAATGGTTTCTTCCAAGAATTCAACTCGATCATTCCAATGAGAAGTATCCAAACACGATAAAGGTTCAAGCACATAAAAATTCCTACTGTAACGGCTCAGTAAAGTGTGTCAACATCATGAATTTGTTTTCGAAGACTTATGTAGACTAAGCTAGGTCGATCACCAAGAGAGATGAATATCTTACTAAATATGCGGATAATGATGGTGATTTTGGCAATGACAGCATTTTTAAATTACAATTAACAAAATTATTAAAGATAGTAACACATTATTGAACTTCTATAAAATATCAAAAAGAAAAAATCACCTTCAACAGTAGGTTCGACAGTACTAGATGCCTGAGTTTCCGATGAAATACTTTCTTGGGTGGTGTCATTATGGCTGGTTTGTGTATCCTCCCCCAAACTCTCATCTCTCATTTGCACTTCCTGCGAAGGATCAAAAGCTTCCTATAAAATTTAGCATATTTTCTCAAATACTGTGTCATCAGAACATGATTTCCAATCAAAATAAGCAGAGCAATTGGAGATATTAAACATACAACATTTTTCAACAAAATAAGAGGTTTTATCAAGAGAAAAAAAGAACTTTATACAAATCTTAAACATATGTTCACCTTATTTTTATTTGGTGTTTAGAGCTGCTAAGGCTGCAACAAAGAAAACCTTACTTTATATTGATAAAGCACAAAAAGCTTACAATGTCCACAGCATCTAATTCAATTGAGCCTATTGGTGGACCCGGAATTTCGAATCCGTGTAATGGTGTACTAATTACCGGTACCATACCATAATCTGTAAAAGCAAAATTTCAAAAAGATTCATTATAAAATAGTCAAATTGGCATCTTTTTATACCTGAAGTTATCAGATAAAAAAACAAATGTTAACATCCAAACTTAAAAATTTATACATTCAAAAACAATTTCGGATAACATACTGGAAATATCATATTCGCCCTGTGAAGCACTCAAACGATGAGCAATATCAGCATCCGCATCAGCAAGGTTTGCAACTGCTCGTCTTAACATCGCCATCAGAACGTTTTTGAAATGTTCTGGACGTTCGAAGAGTGCTTCACCTCGCTGATTCAAGGCAACATGAGCATCTGAATCGTGTAAACCTCTGACTCGATCCTGCAACAAAAAGCTGCTGGAGAAAACCAACTGTTGAATTCTGGATGCAGCCCGAAAAGCTAGCATACTATGAAAGTTAACTTCAGTTTCAATCCCTGCGAAAAAATTGCAATTCTAAAAAATAAAACAAAATTACAGTACCTGTGAAAAGTCCTACTTGAAATGTTTTATAATGATTGCGTAACGAGGGTTATCCTGACTAGTGTTCTACTTGTAGCTAGGACACAAAAAAACCTATTATTTGAAAAAAAAAAAAAGAAAAAAACTTCCTAATCCACAGATCTAGCTTATTAAAATATGAAACAGGGATTGGCACCTCAATCCACACCACTTTACATCAAATGAAACTACTGACAGTTCAATAATTCCGGAATCTTGTACATATCAAACCAACAACTTTATAATGCATTGTAAAAACCAACCCAACGACGTATTAAAGCTTCTACATCAGCAACTTCAGATGATTGAGGATCGAGATTTTCTTTATATCTTAATGTTGCCTGAAATGAGAAAAATAATTATATATTTCCCATAAGGCTGAAATTTTTCATTCCAAACATGAAAAAATCCAAAATTTCTGTATTTCTCTAAAATTGAATCCTTTTAGGAGTGAAAATAAAATTAGTCAACAAAACTTAGCCATTTACAATTACCATTCAAAAAAAGCTAAAGTTACCAAAACTGATTACTGATGATATGCAAATTTATGTATAATAAGAAGGGGTGAAAGTACCGATCAATTTTGGTAACTTATCTAATGTCAGCTTAATTAGTTAGGAACATTACCTGATACAGATCACTTATAAGTGTTTCATAAGCTGCTGAATTGTGAATATTTGCCCGAGGATTACATAAATTGCTTTGACAGTTCAAATGTGGGTCATTCGTATAGATTGTTGAATCATTTGGATAATGTGGCCCAATGAACATATCATTTGGATGCTACAAAAAAAAAAAAAAAAAAAAAAAAAAAAAACCAAAATTCATCACATAATTCATTTGATTTCAATTCCTTACCTATTTCTCTATCATAACCACATTTCTCATGAAAAAATTATCAATTTAAACCAGCAAATTCATTTTAATCTAGCTTTTAATATATTAAGAGCTTTTTTTTTTTTGAATAACGTGGTCAGTAAAATTCGGCGCGTAGTCATGAAAACTCTACATGTCGAATTGTAAGCGCAGCAGACGATCATTATATGAGTAGCCTACTAGTCCCGCTCTGTAGAATTTCCCTAAATCCAAAAATTTTATAGTGTATGCAAAGAGAATATTACAAAATAAATATACCTCTGGACCACCTTCTCTATCTCCTCGATTAGTGTAAGTTCGTCGAGCCCACATAACATTACTTCTTAAAATATCAAAATCTATTTTGGATAAATATGCGAATCCAAACATTTGCAAAATGGATAAGAATACCAGAGAGATGTAAATTTCGAGTGGAATCTATTGTTATATAAAAATTAAATCAAAAAAATTAATACGAGCTTGTTAGACATTCAACTGCATACAACAATATACGAAAGCGAGATCGGAATTCTCAGAATGTCGAGATTCTTTCAAGAAAAAATTCTTTTGAAATCAAAACGAATTATTTAAACTTCTGAAAACTAACCTGCTTCTGGTCATAGACGGTATAAACCGTGGCATTCCGTTGATCTGCACATGCACACCATTTTCACCCACTGCAGCAGTCGCAGCTTGCATTGCAGCATCAAGAGCACGACTGGCTGCCTGAACCGCAATGTAGTGAAAAATAAGAATGTTTAATGAGATGATTAGTCCTACCAGCTTTAATTTCTTAATAAAGTAATGATGTTATACAACAAACGAGAAATATAATCACTTCAGCATTTGCCGGTCCATTTGTACGCACAATCACTTGGCCAACAATTCCTGGACCATGGAATGTAGGAGCTGAAGGAGCTAGGAATGCACGTGCCGAAGACTGCATTTGATTCGATTGTCCAGAGTGCTGACGATTATGCAAATTGATTAATGGGTGTCGTCGACGACCAAGATTTACACTAGCTTGCGTACTAGATGTTGCTGTAACAACACATTTCAGTATTTTGAACAGATTCTAATTTATGATGAACACTACATTATTTCTTGTAAAGACGACTTTTCTGCAAAACAGGGTTGTCCTAGTTACGGTTACAAAAAAAGCATTGGAGTAATAGGCAATAGTTGAGGTGAAATCAAGCTTGATATCCTAATGTTATCAGTATAAAAATATTGATAACATTAGGATATCAAGCTGGTATTAATCGATACTACTAATTTCAATTGTGTCGCTGATGAAGTTTCAAAAATGATGAAATAAGAAAAAAATAAAGAAGAAAAGAAAAAGAACTTTCACTTCTCAAAATCTGACATGATTCACGACAGCAAAATGAATAGAAAAAGAAAATGTGACAAATGCTATTGATTGTAACAAATATTTTCATGTTCGGTTAATAATGATGTAAGCTATTTACCAGTTTGACCAGTCTGCATGGTCGTCATGTTCCCGAAAGCACTCGGCAATATACTCCGGATAAAATTCTGGATACCACCACGAACAGCAGTATTCACTACTCCGCCTATATTTGAAAGAAAGATTAAAATAAATAATGTTACAAAGAATATGAATTTTATTTCATAAGCAAGTTCTTACGAAGACAAAGATAAAAAAAAGGTCATGATAAACGGTGATCAAATCTATCTTTGCTTTTAAGGGAGCAGGCAAATTTTGAAATATGCTGAAGAGAAAAAAAAAAGAAACATCTTCACACAGAAATTTACAGAAAAATTAGATTCATATACAATTAACAGGAAGTTAAGAATGTATAAACGGGCGAGAAAAAGGTAGAGGAAATAAGTGATTTACATTTACAAAAACTACTTTTTTAAGATTCCCAAAAATTACTCACCAAACTGCGTTTGGTTGCCCGTAGAATCAGAAGAAGCAGATTGGCCACTAGGATTTCCCCCTTCCGCTTGATTGGCATTTAAACCGAATGTTCTAGATGTTTCCATATGCACTTCGGAGGGTGCACTAGGTGCCACATGTAATCGAGCGCTTTGTACATGAAGTGGACCTGAGGGACAATTCTTCTTTTTATCATACTTCCAGTAAATGACAAAAAAATATCAATTTCATGAATTCAAGGATAGAATAATGGAAATATCGACTTACCTGAAGAAGATACGAATGGCATACGATTTCCCGCGGTACTAACATCTGGAACTGTGATAACCGTTGGTGCTCGAATTGTTGGATTTAAAACGGGATATGTTCGTAATCCACCTCTCATGGAATGGGACAAACGAAAAGCTCGTGAGTGACCTATATTTTAAATTTCATAGTGCAAAATGTACAAGTTTATCCATGTCAGTTCATATCAGGAGAACAAATGGGTCTTGAGCTTCACCCACTAATTAAATTATATAGGATTTCAATTCATTATGGTACCTCCTTTCTACTTTAAGTCAAATATTAGCTGTCCTATAAAAAAAAAATTTTTTTTTAAGAGTTGAGATGTAAATAAAGCTATATTCAAAATCAAGTTTAAAAATAGTTATTATTCATGCGATAAATATAACTGATACCATCAGCTGGTTGTTGACTTCCTTCGGAGACTGGTCTATCTCGAGAATCCCGTTCACCTTGTGCCACAAATATTAGAGTAAGAGCAACCTGCAAATTAATATTTTCCTTCATACAAATAACAAATGACTTGAAGAAAAACAATACTAATTATTGTATTTTCAGAAATGCCATAACGTGTAAGGTACTCAATTTATCTAAGCATCGGACTAAAATAACTTTTATATTAATTACTAATAACCCAGCAGTAGATGGAATGAAGAATGGTTTGACGACTACTGAACCTCTTCCTGAAGTTCACAGAGAGTCATACTTGGTGTGTGCATTTTTCGCATCACGGGAAAATACAAAATACTGGATGATTGGCCTTTTACTAACAATTTCCAGAACTAGATGTCTCATTTGCATATCAATATGTGATGTTTAATTCGAAATGAATTACTGAAATAGTTACGCATGCAGAATAGAATATATATCTCAACAGTCTCAAACATGAAGTCACTACATTACTGAATTCAGATATGCAATTAATTTAATATAGACGTAGAAAACTCCGCCATATGCGCTTGAAGTAAAGAAACCAAGATCAACCACATTTGGCATTCGATTACATTTCATTAATATCTAACATCTGGGTTCACTTAAATGCCTGAATGATCATAATGTATCTTACTTCAGTAGTTGGCTCGTCATGATGCTCAGCAGAACTTGGTTCTAAAGGCGAGTCAGGATCCGAGAAATTGACGAGAATATCGGAGATTGAATGGTAGGCATGCGAAAGACGATGCAAGACACGCCGAAAATTTTCTTCAAAACACAATGCGATATATCTGGCGCGCTAAAAATATATTAGAAATAATTACTGCTTACATGTTTTGAACATAAAGGTATTAAAAACTTCCAGGAAAGTGACACGAAAGATTTTCAATTTCTTTCGAATTGCTCTCACTGACATATGCTGAGAAATAAAAAAAAAGCGCATATCAAATTTTAATCAGAGCTCAGCATCAAAAATTATGCTTAAAACTTACGTTATTTGGCATACTGTTCCGCTTTTGAATGATATCCTGATAACGCTTTAGATGATAATTAGCCAGATTTTGTACGCTCAGTATTTTTTGAAGTAATTCAATATAATTTTCCGTTGTGGCATTTCTATAAATTTTTTTATGGAAATTATGTAAAAAACATCCAACAGACATTCCAGCTTGAAGTCAAAAAAATGGCAAGAACTCAATAGAAACTATAGTAATAGTGTAGCATGACACATATTGCAAATAATTAGTAAGATTTAAATTAAGATATCAATATTACAAATAGGTTTTTAGTGTAACAATTTCGAAAAAACAGTCTTATGTACAACTGTATTCGGATGCCGCTGCGCTGAAATCGCTATTTTATAAAAATTAGTCAAAAGATCTAGTGCATTTGGAGTCTTAAGTTATTAATCAAAGTAAACCTTAAAACCACATTTTGCTGCTGCGAATTACTATTTTGAGTTGAACTTGTTGTTTGAGATTCATCTAAAAAAATCTGTAGTCAAGATAGCAACGAAAAGTAAAAAAAATAACAGCAAAATAATGAAATATATACAGTTGGCACAACACAGGTTATTTTTGCTAATAAATCACGATCACTGGAAATGCTTAGTCACTCAAAGCAGAACAAAAACCAGTAGGGATAGAATTGACGTCAATGAAGTCATGTAGGAGATAGTTTATAGTAGGTTTAAAACGTCAAATCATACCCATTTAAAAGAACTTTCAAACATATCTCTTCGAAATAACGAAAAAAAATTACCTCCTTCATTTTTCAGTCCCGTATTTTCAGCTTCACATGACAATTCTGCAACATTGAGTATGGATAAATAACGACTGTTTGTAATTCTAATTTCAGATAAAACTAAAAACTGCTCAATGGATTTAGTTGCGTAGTAAATTGATGGAAGAACTGATCTTAAAATAGTTAGATCGGATAATTCTACATCTATGAATTCAAATAGTACCTCGGCAATAATTCATTGTGAAGTTCATTCATTATTCATCAATTCATAATCAGATATCTAATATATTCACATCCATCTTTTTAGAGTTAAGATGAGTTTTTTCCTCCAATTTTTTAAATAGTAAATACCTGCACGGTGAATATGGAGCACTTCCTCCAATTCCAAAACTATTTCACCAAATTTAGCACGTTCCAAATCATTTCTTAAAGGAGGCATAACTCGTTCATAACCCTCAACCGTTATCGAGGAAAATGGCTCCTTCTGGAATGTTTATTTTTGTTTAAAAATTTAGTTGACAACTCAGTGCTACTTTCCTATATTTCAGAAGGAAGTTTAAGTTTAAGAATTTTGAGAAAATCATAGAATCACCTAAATCATTCAATCATTCAAAAATGTATGTCTATTGATTGCAACAAACTGCTCTGACAAAGACAGCATATGAGTTAACCAGGAAAAAATCTTACAACGGTGTACAAGGGATTCCCTAAATCTATCTTATAAATAGATCATTTATACAACGATTTTTTGCAAAAAAAATCTTCACCTCAAGAAGTTGTAAAGTACGCTCGCTCCTGTTTAATCCATCAGATATGAAATTAATCCGACTGAGTGCTCCAGAATCAATATAACGTACAGCAGCACCTCGAATATGTACTCGCAGTGTCAGATCACCATTTCGCGGCGTGTTTTCCTGAGTTTCCACATCAACCGAAGTGCGATCAAACACAGCACCTAGCACATTCGAAAGCGCCTCCCTTACAAACTCCTAAAAGCAAACAATGCCATAACCGAATATAGTCATACTGGTTATATAACTAGTTTTGATCGTATTCATCTTAAAATCAAATATAATCATACTGATCATAAGATCGAGCAAGCCAAAATTCCTTCTATTTCGGAAATTACAAATATTTCATAAAAACTTACTGTCGTGTTACTCGCATCCTGAAATATGGAATTGCGTATGATAACCATTTCACCATTTATTACATTGACTCGCGTGCTTTCAACATGTTCATCACTGCTACTATGTCCAAGATCAGAGTGTTGCGAACTCAATCCCGGTGGAGGGCCACTATAAAAAAAAACTTTTGATCATCTTATTTTCCACATACATACATGCATCCGAATGTATTCGGTTGCATCCACAATATCGTTTTTTTATGATGAAAAAAAGTTGGTGTACAACAGGAAAAAACTTACGCATTAGCCGGACGCTCCACCATATGAAGAGTTAAACCATCTGCAATACCATAATCCTTGAGAAGTCGATCATTATTCAAAAGTGGATGTCCTTGGAAAATCAATCGTTGTCTTGATTCCAAAACACCCATCTTCTCCTCTATTACTTTCCGTAAAATTCCAAGACTTGCCTTAAATTCAGCGGAGATGTTAAAGATAAAAATAAAACTTCAAAAACGAAAATCCAAAGCACATATTATTAAGATGAGCAATAAACTTACATCGTCGGCAATGTCCAGTTCTTCATCTTTTCGGTCCAATGTCTTCACTCTGATTCTCATAACTAAAATTTAAGTTTGCTTAATAGTATGAGGAAAAAAGTGAAAAAAAACATGGATAGGGCACACATATCACCTACATGTTATTTTCATGCAATCTACATCATTATGATGAATAAATGACATCACACCGAACGGAATCGTTTTTGAAGAAAATCACTTAGCATAACTCTTGAAAGTAAGTCATGAATTTTCTTTTCATACTAAATAAATGCATTTCAGAACCATATCTGAATGTAAATTGATACAAGAAATTCCAACTTTAAATTAAAATTTCTTGTATCAGTTTATATTCAGATATGGTTCTGAAATGTATTTATTTAATTTAAATTAAATTCGTCATAAATTTGGGAAAACTTCCTCGCAAACATCAATTATTATCAAACATATATGCAAAACAAATAAATGTATGCCAACTGCTATTTAACTTAAATAAAGTACGTTAAACAATGAGTCTGAATGAGGTGTACCAGAGAACAATCAATCTGGATAGACAATCAATAATCTTCAAAGTTCCACACACACACACACACATCTTCACTTTATACTTCACAACGCATGAGCAATAAACCGACCTATCAAAAAATGAATTAGAAATATTATGAGCAATTTTTCAGAGGAAATCGATTTATAAAATATTTATTTCAAATCCCAGCTAGAAATTTTAATAGAATTTGCATAACTTAAAACCTGACATTTTCTCTCATATCAACTTTTTCTGTTTTCATATTTTGTGTCTGGATATTTTCTGACACTACGATAAAATATCCAAAATTCAACAGTCATTGAGGAAATTATAAATGCTTCCACAGTTCAGGTATGGCAAGAAAATGTCGCAACTCCTAACTTTAGTATTAATGGAAAATTACACTATTAGATACTCAAAATCCGTTCAATAATATTTGGCATAAAGTCAGTCAGGTACCCAAAAATTAAACTATCCATCGGTTAGTTAGACTCACATCACAATTAAGTTTAAACCTAAGTTTTATAGAATTCACATCTCAGCCCCAAATACCACTCTCCACGTATTCCCTAGACATCTGCACGACCATTCCATTCGCCATTTCGCGGCTGGACGATGTGTCGTTTTAAAGTTTCGTCTGAGTAGAGTTACGAACTGAGGATAAATGAGGAGCTGCGATAGCGGAAGAGCGGGGGGACGGGGAGGGCTTATTAGATTACTGAAAGGATCATCGATCACTCCAGCGCTATTGTCTACATCGATTTTTGTGTTAATAGTTTCCATTATCAGGCATATTACTTCATAATCTTCGTTTATTTCTATCTGTTACACAGAAAATATTATGAGCTGATGCTTTTTAGGCTAACCTTTATAAGGTGTGCCTTGAAATTCCAGCTCCATGTCTTAGAAGTGGTTTAAAGTATCATTTTTGAATTATTTTATCCTCTTATTAATTATGCTTTTGCTGCTCTTAACCGCTTCTCTTACACACTGAACACATTATAACATCTTGATTTAATTTAATTGAAGCCTCCAAAATCTGCGACATTTCGACATTGCTTTATGTACACTCTGTGGTAGAATAGGGATGTCAGGATGATGCATTACTCAATCTAAGTTGTACGGCAGATAAACTGGTAACGATTACATAATGAATTAAATGAAAAAAACTAAATCTTGTTACAGTTAACATAATAAAAATGGTCTAAAATCTGATACCTTGCTATGTGATGCATGATATTAACGCTGTCAACAATCGACAACGATAATTGTTCCCGATTTGGATGGAGCAGTCGTTAGTGTGGTGCTAATTACAAGCAAACAAAATAAGAAATAGCATTGGGTAAAGTAAAGCTGAATGCAACGATTTACTTGTAAAAAACTGCCTCAGACCGTTATTTCATACTCCATGGGGAATATGTTGCGGGATTTATTAAGAAATGGTTTCTTTGATAAGCGAAATTCTCCGATTCCAATTTAAAGTATTTTTTGATTAGAATCGGGAAAAATTTAACAAGTTTTCTTATCTTATCGCTGTTCTTCTTCTCATTCATATACCACTGCCAAGCTTCACCTTGTATTCCTCATTACAACGAAGTATCTTTTATTATCGACCAGTAACAAAAAGTCAAAATTTTCAACATACTTATATACATTTAAAATGTTGTGCAGTAACTTTAAAAGGCATCTCATAGAAACACACTGCTCTACAGAGAATAGTAGAATAGGAGTTGAACGACGATTTATTCAATGAGTCTTTAAACTTAATCGTATAAAGTTTTTTTTCTAACTTAATTCAGTTCATCTTCGCTTGTAACAAAATCGATTGCTCAGAAGATTTCAACTTTCCGTGAACCTTCTAATCATTTCCTGTTTATTGTCGGTATTTTGACTCAATTCGACATTTTCAAAATTCCTTTGTTGCTGTATACAGTGCTATAAAAAATTAATTTAAGTTTAAATTATTATATTCATTCATTGATTCAGTAAATTGCTTATTATACTCATCAACTCAGTAAAATCATTTTTTTTATTCAGATGTCTTAAACAGAATCTTTCCGAAAAAGAGAAGAGAGAAAAATCGAAAAGTAAATTGTAATTTTATATTAGGTGGTAAAAATTTGCTGTATTCTACTCAAAAAAATAGTACCTGAACAATAGTAAATGTGATAGCAAAGATAACAATCAGCACAAAGGCCTGAAGACACAGCGCCAAGAAAACGATTAAACATTTCACATCTTCGGTAATACATACCAGCTGATTTATTGTGGCGGATTTTCCTTCTACCTACAAGTTCGGCCAATTTTAAAACTGTTTAGCAGATAATTTTAGAATAATATTCGAAAAATCTAATTTAAACTTCTTTATTACTTCTAATGCTTGCAAAAATCTAGCATATATAAACTTACGTTATCACTGACATCTGTTAATGATTCTTCGTAAATCATCATCACTGACTTCGTTCGCAAACCATTACTTCCTAAAAAATTTGCTCAGATATCGAACAATCCTTAATAAAATAATAGAAGTAAAATTGGGAAGAAAATAAGAATGAATTAAGATAAGAACGAAACATGAAGTTTGACGACTATGATTGCTTAGGCTAATCAATAAGACTGGGTTATACCTGCTTCTGTTTTCCGTAACTTCTGTCTAAGTTTGAGTTTGTTCGATGATTTTATAGCGTATATATCTCCAGAAAGTTGGAACAGACGTGATTCATATGGCGTCATCATTGATCGCCTCTTACGCATTCTGTCTTTAATTCTATAATCAAAATTTTGTAAAAAATTTCAGAATATTGGGAATTATTTGGTGTAAAATTAAAGCATGTAAAATATTTTTACAACAAATTATTGAAGGTTATACTTGATTTGTTGGCTTTTTGTGGAATTCACTTGATTACAGCTATTTGGATCACAAAATTCATCGCATGGTAAAACATATGCCTCGTAGATAATATCGACCTGAAAATATATTGGAGAAAATATTAATTACGCAAAAGAAATACACTCCATTCTCCACTCCAGAATCTCCAGACTCTATCAGAGTTCACCAAACTCATTAAAAATTCAGAAGTTCGACATAATTCAGCAGAATTTTCAAATATGCCAATTAGGGAAGTAATATTACCTCATCCGGAAAACCATCAAAGACGATGGTCAATTGCAAATGATTTTTGTCGAATTGATAAATGTCTTTCAGCATTCCATTTGGAACAGCGCAACTGCAAAGGGAAAATCAAGCAAATACAATGAGAAAAATTCTAGGTAAGCGTCCTAGATGGAAAAAGGATAAATTTAGCAAATTTAAGAAATTTGACTACCCGTCGGAATCGATAATTCTAAAAGTTTTGCCACTTTTTGTATCACGCGCAAGCAAATCAATTACCGAAAATTTGATCGGATTCTAAAATAATGCATAATGAAATTGATAAACTTGTTGGAGTCATTTTTACTTTGTAATTGTTTTCGTAACAATTCCAATTGTTCAATTGAAACACAGAAGTATCCACGTGTACGAAGCGTATTCAATATTTTAGATATGATTCTATAGTAGTAATTTAGATAGAAGCAAGTGCATACTTCATGTAAAGTTAATAAAAGATAGCCTTCATCACCGATTTGTACCACTTCTGCAGGATTTTTGTTCGCATCCATTACTTCCATTGTATACCGTGGTTGAATTGCATAATTCCGTAATTGTGACGCTATTTGTATATTTTTCGCTCTATAAATTTGTATCTAATTCCTTTTTTTGCCAAATATTAGTGGAATTATCATTTGAATTACGAAATTATAAATAGGATTTGGATGAATATTAAATTCAAAACTTGTTTCGTAAGCAATAAATAATGAAGTGAATTTATAACATCTGTTTTGTAGCATTTTCATCTTCAATGCGAAAGCGAAATGACAACTGGTGATCTAGCGGTAAAACTTCCAAATCACTATGTATATGACAAATGATCTGAAATTAAGGAATTAAGAGAGGCAATGTAAATTGTCAAAAATAAAAAAAAAAAAAAAAACAGATACTTTTGTATGCCTCTAAAATCTAAGATAAAATTACTGATACTGCAAGCACCTTTGTCCAGAATTGATGAAAATTTATAATTCTAAGGAAAATTTTCAGATGAGGCTATTGGAAAAAATGGTTAGGTGTTGCAGCTATTTCCATTTTTTAGTACTGAAAAGTAAATATTGACTTGGCTGACCTTTAGCAATTTGTCCTTGACAGTGATAAGCTCAGTGCTACCTTCCTTCAACATTACCAAGTTTGAAAAAGTCAAATAAGGAGAAAGCTGAAAGAAATCGTAATATACTATTTATTCCTTCAATCTTTTTATTTATTTATTTTTTTTTTTGTTTACTTTTTTTTTCTAGGACAAAAATTATTGAAAGATGAATGGAGAAAAAAATAGCAAAGCGTTGGAAGATTTTAAAAAAACAATTCTAAAATTGAACTATTGTTATTTGAATGAAAACTCCAAGAGACAGTAAATACGAACAGATTTTTGCATTCCGCATTCATTATACAACATTTCAACATCGAATTCGTATACATGCAAGAATTTTCTTTCGCAATAAACTATTTTATCGTTTTTCGTCATAAGTGTTCCGGAAAACATTTTCATCGATGCACCACGTATATGCATCCGATTTGGTTTACAGCTTACTTTGACTGCAATGAAAATTTCCTAAATTATTTGCTGATTAGGTCATTTTTAGGATCAGCATCATGTATTCGTTTATTATTATTACTTAAATTTTTTTTTTTCTCATCTACATTAAAAATTGAAGTTTAAGTTATAAAACTGACACTGTACACAATCTTCCAGATCACCAGACGACAAATCTGAATCGTAATTCTGTAAGGGATTCTTGTTTAATGTTCGAGGCGACGTATGACTCAGATAACACATGCCTGTTCCTCGATGATATGTAAAATAGCGACAGTTACCGTGATCCCATGTGAGACATAATTGCTCGCATTTGGTGGCGCTACTTATATCCGCAATACGCTCATCAAAAAAATCGGTGAAACCGGATGACTGCATCCGGATGAATTGACACTGCGCATCATTCATGATAATATCTAAAATGTAAAGTATTGGTTTTGAATTGCTGACAAAGAAACATTTTCTTAGTGTTTACTATGATTTAATAACAAACACAGATAATGAAAAACAGTCAAATCGTATCAGTGCAATATGAATGTCATATGCTTATATTAAAATTCAAACTAACTTTCCGGAAAACAATTATTTTCATATAAATCTACGTCCTCACTACGTCCAAAGAATTTTTTTGCATTATGAACGTTTTGAATTGAAACATTCAAATAACGGCACTGTGCTAGCTTTTCATTGTACAAAACTGCCCTACATTGCTTCCTGAAATGTGTCATAAGTTAAAATGATTAAAATAACCCATAGCTTTCTTATTCTTTGCCGATTTTATAAGAAATAATTTTTGATGTCACAAAACTTCGAGATAATTACCCTCCCTATTCAAATCTGAATGCATGTTTGGCAGCATAGTGCATGTTGAACAACGTCATGCAACTTCCATCTCGGATGATAGCAGTGATTAGGCTGTTATGTTTAATCATCAGCCAATCAGACTGTCATAATATTTTGAGCAGCCTAATTCAAGTTTGTCAACGAAGTAAAATCTTTTTCATTCGTTTGAAGCTTCTGATGTATCTGTCCCGTCATGCTTCAACACTTTTATTCCCATATCATGATGAATTGTCCATTTCAAATTTGGTAGTAACACGTAGTTTTGATAGGAGTTGATTTTTTATCAGTGAAGGAATTTCCGTTCAAATATTTCACAGAATTTTAATTCTTGAATAATTATAAATAAATTGATATGAATCAGATAGTGAAAATTTAGAAAGAAAAGAAAAAAGAACCCTTCTAAACAAGAAATCAAGCATTTTTCAAGCGAAATTGTCTTTTCAGCGATGTATGCAAAGCTGTCGTCAATGAGATCCTTGTTTGGAAATCTTTCAAATGACCATATGGTATTATCAGGACAGTGCGATGATAATCCTTTAAATGAAGATGAGATCAATTTTTTGGATTAAATTTGTCACTTTATTTTCTTATCACTACGAATTTTTTTATCAGTTTAAAGTGTAAAATGCAATAATTTACTTTTACTAAGGCAGAAAGATGCTGCGCTATAAATTACACTTTCCGGAACGGGCATCTCCGATTCGTTCTCTCCTATCTTTCGATCCATAAGCAAGCATATCGGATCATCTTGGACACCTATCAGGAAATTCACTGCTGTACATTTCTTCTGCTGAAATTTTCCAATAAATATTAAAGTCATAAAATACAATGCAATAGATGTTAAAAGTCATAATGCAATGCATAATCTTTAAGCACTGGAAGGAAACTTTTTTTTAAAAATAACTAGAAGGACTCAATTGTTTACAGTGCAAAAAAAAGTAGGTCAAAAAAGCAAACTTTAGAGCATTGTTGAAGACAATCCTGAAAAGCGCTCGTTTGCAATTTTCCGATTATTTGACCCTGCATCAAATGACCTCGTTCGATGATGTACGTAATAAACGCACAGTCTAAAATGAGTCTCCTCAGTATGCATTGTTTTCACTCATTCAATTTGATTGATAATCCGAATCAAAAAAAGAGCTAGAGTCATATATCAAAAGGGCCAGTTTCAGACCAACCTAAACTCTACAATTTACTTGGCAGAAACTTTTAAATATTAAGCGTTTTTTTCCTCTCTTTGATCTTCCATGTCCAAAGAATTCATTTTGCTATCCAATTTTCAACTTCTTTAAAATTTCGCAACTTTCATCATAGTCCATTTTCCAACAGTACATTTGATTTGTTTTATTTCGAGAAATGCACTTTGTGTGCAATCATTAAATTTCTCCTTCTTTATTAATTATGCATCAAATCAAAAAGCGCAAATCTTTTGACCTGTTTTCGTCTATAACATGAAAAATCCCATGCACACTAAAAACTGATCAAATAAATTGAAAAGTGCTCTAATTCACACATAATTTCCAATTTTCCCAATTGACATTGTAATTAGGTTCTGATCCTACAATACTTCCATGTAATGCTTTAGAAATTTTCTATACATGTCACTTTTGAGGTAAGCCAAAAAAAAAAGTTACCGTCAGTGGAGTCGAATACTGTCATCACTTGTTTGGTGCAAATAATGGACGATGCAAGGAATAATAATCGTTCCATTGAAGCGGCCCGCTGAAAAATCGTTAGAACGAATTTTTAACTGAGCATTAATTTTTTTTTTTTTTTTTTCTCAAGAAATCAGAAGAAATTCTCAAAGTGCAATATATTTGTAATAGGATGTTTTTTATCAAACAAATGGATTAATCGATTACTAAAATGATATATATATATATATATATATATATGTTGAATGCATGAAGCAAACTAAATATCTAAGTGATATTTTGCTTCTCCATAAATTATTTACATAACAAATGTGAAAACTTTTACACAAACTTATGGTAATTAGATATGAAATAAGTAAATGAATTAATGGTTCCCAGGTAAATCATGAGCGAACAAACTTTGTTCTACTTTACGATAACTCTTTGGTTTTAACAAATTGTCAATTAAGTATTTTTAAATTTAGAATGTTTAATTGATTTTCACTAGAAGTGCATGGAGCATTTCATTAGTAAGTGTCATTGTATCCTATTAACTAAATTTTTTTTGCAAAATCCTGATATTTGATCAAATTTTATGGAACTATGCATCTAACCAATAACATCACTAACAATCTTCTGCAGCATTTACAAAATTCTGCATGACTTCAATAGTTGAAATATGATGGCATAATTTGACGTTGGTGTAAAACTTTTGAACATCACACATTGTATTTATGAACAATTGGTGGAGAATGAACAGTTATGTATTTTCAATATGTTTACATATTTATCATCAAGTTTGAGCTTACTAAGTCTTCTCAGTTCCAAGTTCATCATTTTTACAGTTCAACTATTTATTTCAATCCATTTTTTGTCAAGTTTCGATATAAAATTGATAGATAAAGGTAGTAATGAAAGGTTGAATAGATTTATTGATTCGTAAGGTGAAAAATAAGAAAAATTGGTAGATGCTGAGAATGAATCAAAGGCAGAGTTGAAAATGGTAGAAGTGTCGCTTCTTCATAGTTCAATTTTTTCATTATCTATAAAAGTATGGAAAAGAGATTTGACACAAATAACAAGAAAGCCTGACAGACGTCTTCGCAAGTTGAAAATACAGACAGAATGGGAGATTTTGAATGAAATAACTAAAAAGGTACGATAGTAGGGCATTATTGTAAGCAGCAGCGATGCAACATGTTTCTAATGATCATCGATGAGCAATCGGAAAATCGAGGAATGAGCAGTGAAGAGGCGATTTAATTCATCCGTCATATATTTCAATCCCTCAGCTCAGCCAGTCAATTCCGCGATGCAAATTGGGTCATGGCCCGTATTAGTTTCCCTTTTTCCTATCCCTCCGGATTTCCACTATTCGGATGTGTCACTGTCGTGTTCACTAACCGTGATCACCTATTACTCTCATATATTTAGGACAATTATTCGATAAAAAATAAAATCAAAACAAACCAAATTGAAATGTAAACGCAAATAGGTTTTTATATACGCATTGATCATTCTTGGTCCGCTAAACACATAAATTTCTTTCTTTTTTTTGAATTTTTAAAAACTATTATAGCTCCCAATTTTTTTTAAGAGATTTGAACCAAATATCTTTGCGAGATTTATTTGACTTATTCAGAAAGGGGATAAAGAAATAAAGTTTGGAAATAGCAATGATTTAAGCGCTGTTCAATTCTTCTTTCTTTCTCTTAATTAAAGCAATGAATAACATTCTATACTTTTTATTTCTATTGGTAACAAATCACTGATAATAAAACAATATCACTGGTATCGCTATTTCCGAATAGATAACAGCATATGTTTAAAGTCAAATCTTTAGCATGGCATAGATTTATAATAGTAAGTACCAATTTCCAAGTTAAAGTTATCAGTGTTACTGTTACCATCAGCATGAGAAGGATAAAAGTAATGAGAATTTATGATCGAAAAATTATATTGGAAAACTTATGCAAATAACTTTAGCGAATTTATTCAAAAAATAAATCTGCAGGTAATCAAGTAAATTAAATCAAATAAAGTGGATCAAAAAACTCTCATTTGTATTTAAATTTGCTTGAGTTAGTTGTTTGACTTGATTTACTTCGTATTTAATTGAAGTAAATCATGTCAAACAATTAATCAAGTAAACTTCAAGGAACAAAAATCCTTCCATTGCGTGAATTTTATAAGGAATTGAATTCATTAAAAAACTCATATCAAACACAACCCATTGACAAAATTGTAAACTGAAGTTTGTCTTTTATGTCATTGTGCCATGCACTATCTCTTTTTTTCTGGCTGTTGAAAGAAATCAGTAGGTGCCGAAGCAAGTTACTTTTAAGATGCAAGGAGATGCAACCCAAAAATAACTCCAAAAATGAGGACCCATTTCGGATATGGTCATATCGAACCCCTCTTTTAAAGGAAGACATAAATCGGTCAAGGACATGTCCGGAGCAATTTCATGACTGATTGCTTTGTGAATTCTTTTTTTCTTATTTGCGGATAGATAGTTCGAGTTGTACCAATTGCGTCAATTGCATAACATTTTTCCCGACACATTATCAAATCCGGTGCTCTATTCTTTGAAGAGCTTAATCCAAATCTTCGCATTTCACGGACAACTTGCTGTCAAGAAATACATAAACAATTCAAAAAAACATATCACCGAAAAAAATTGTGTAACTTTTAGCTTCATCACTCAATTTATCACTTCCCCACTGATTTTTGACAATATTGTCTGTTGTTTACTGTATGGTTGATATCTGCAAACAAATATATATATATATATATATATACTCTGGATTTCGAAAACCAAATCCACGTAAATGCGAGACCTCCTAAGGAAGGCTACCGCTTGCCTTGATCTCATCCGACAACAGGGAATAAACTAATCAACCTGAGCCATAAGTTTATGGAACGGTTAAAACGGATTCCTGGTATCTCTCCCAATATCAGCTGCAGAATGAGAAAAAAAAAAATTTCGGAATTATGTTGCCATGTTATTATGCATACTTCATAGTATAACTTAATAATACTGGTAAAACATTAAAAGTGAAGATAAAACAGAAAAGAAAAGCTATCACATTCGTAAGAGTGGAGAAAAATGTGCAAATCTCAGTAGAAAGAAAGATATTCAGAAAGGTAAATGTTATGTTCAAGACAGAAAACAAATAATAGAATAGATATCTTAAATAATGGAAATTATTCATTTCCTTCATTATTTTCCTAAAACAAACCCTAAAATGAAATGTGAAATTGAAAAAAACTTTGCAGGAACAAATACAAGAGGTGAAATATTTGTTCACAGAAAGACTCGATTTTTAAGAAAAAAACAACAGAAAGACTCAATTTTTAAGAACATAAAATCAATTTTTGCATTGGCACAATTCCATTATACATTCGCTATGGAAATGAGGATTCATACTCGAACTTTCACAACTAGATTCTTGACGAATAATTCTACATATTTGTCCAAAATGTGATCAAGAAAAAGAAAAAGGTCATTTACCTTACTATACCTCGTACTACAGTAGTAGAAAACTCGATAGGAAATAAAAGGAAGAATAAGAAGTATTTTCTAATATAATAAAGCAGAATATATATCTGAATAAGCAAAACAACGTATGATTTACTCGAATTATATAATACCGAAGACTATCTAAATAACCGTAAAAGAGTAATTTGTGCAAAGTAACATTTCGTTTCATTAATTAAAATCATAATGCAACGCTTTTGCCACACCGAGCTTCTCGAATATCTTCAATAAGACCTATTCTTGAGCTTCGTTTTTCTTCACGAGCAATATCACGATAACTTGCTTCCATGTGACGATCATCAATCATCCGTTCTCTTAATTTCCAACGATTTTTGTCATAGCGTGGATTTATTAACCTTAAAAAAAAAGAAAACTGAGAAAAAACACTTTAAAGACAAGTAAAATTAAAAGCTTTAAAATATAATCGAAAATACAATGCTAGCATTAAAAAATTACCGCAATGTTTCCTCCAAGTCGCCGCGTTTCAGATGTTCATCAAATTCGCTGTCATCAATGAAATCATCCATTTCACTGTCATACTCTTCATCATCTACATCCTCATCCAAATCATCATCTCTTAGTTGACGCAGCCTGAATATAGTTAATATTTGCTCGCAGAGTAAGTTGTCCCTAATGCATCAAGTCGTAATGAAAAGAAAGATACTTTTCCAAACGACGTCGCTCTTCCAGACGCATACGTTCATGGGCTTTGAAACGAGTAACTGCTTCTTCTCGTGACATCATCCGTCTCGATGGATCCTGTCGCCGATTGTGAGCTCTTACAAGATTTTCTTCATTAATTCTTCTGGGTCCTCTGGAAGATAAACATTATAAAGTATAAATTAATCTCTACACATTCTTTTTTTTTTTTTTAAAAATATGCCATTTATAATCTCAAAAATTCCAAGCAAAGAAAAAGACAATAATTCCGGAATACTGGATTCAATTTGTTCATTAATATATATATATTTTTTTTTCCTTTACTTCAAATTACGCATAATATCCAGTCAGAGTAAAAATCGTTTCAAATGAAATTTAAACAGTTATTCCATATTTTTCACCTTGCTTGTAAATCTTTATTATTGGATCCCTTCATATTACTGTTAGCTGTAGACGATAAATTGCTATCTGTTCTAATACTTTTCTGAGATCGTTCTGGAGGAAGCCCTTGATATCTGAAACAATTAACTTGAATTGACTCGTATCATAATAACGTCAGAACATATCCAACATTCTCAAGATCAGTATTGATCGAAAATACTTCAACAATTAGTTGAAATGAATACAATACATAAAAACTTAAGAGTTCAAGATATCGAATATGACGTAGAAATTATTAAAACAGACCTGATATCACCTGGAAGATATCGCCGCGATGGAAGTGCCACGGAAGATCCAGACGATACAGGTGGTGGAACTTTTTCTTCTTTGGCATGATCAGTTTGAATATTATTCATCTTCTTTATAGCATTAAAACTAAAAATTAATTCTTCATTATTTCATATATTTTGGGCATTTTTCTTTTCAGTTTTATTTACAAATTTATTTACAATTCAATAGTAAAACAAAACCTTCGTTGCGCAATAACTGCCTTTTTATTGCTCTCACTTGCTGACTTTGATTTGCTTTCGCGATCAGATTTATTTTCCCTAATGTCTCGCCGAACTAATCCATTTTGTGGAGTTTTCTTCTTTGCAGGAGGTGGAACAAGAAGTGGTGGTGGGCTAGGAGATGCTTTACCATTTTGAATTGCTTCTGCCTGAAATAAAACTCTCCATTTCTGAACAGATCTGCGTTAACCTATAAACGATAGCATTTTGAACTTGTCAATATTAGAGTCCGTATTTTTCATCACTGTATGCTCATATAATTCGGAAAAATAATCACTCTCAAGAAATAAATGGAATTTGAGGATTTGATCTAAAAAAATTCATGGAATACAAAACATTTTATTGAATATTGAAGTATGAAGTTAGCTGTACTGCATGAATAATAAATGCCACGCACTTTTTTCATTAAAGAGGAGAAATTAGATTCCGCTGGAGGTAAACGACGCTTAATTACAACCTTTGTATCAACTTTTCTCGATTTACTCTCGGAGATACATGATGTGGAAGGCCCTGGAGAATCTTCTTTTCTGAAACACGAAATCATTTGAGATTTCCTAATAGATTTTGGAATTAATATTGAAGAAGTTCATTAAAATAAGCAAATTTTTTCTAAATGACTGCCATTTGTTTTGGTATTTAATATATATGCAGGTAGAATGAACTTACATCAAATGTCTCAAACTATTCTTTTTATTAATGGCGACTCTATAAGGACCATTTCTGAGAGATTCTGCACCTGCTATTTTTTCAACCACCTTCTTCCGCTCCAGAGCCTTCACGACACTTCCACGTAACTCACTGTTAAGAAGATCAGCTTCTTCCTACAGAACAAAGAGCAGTATGCATAAAAAGAATATATTATAATGAGAGGGATTGATTTCATCAATCATATAAATCAATAAATTAATAATGTAATGCTTAATTATATACAGAGAAAAGTTTTGAATCCTTAAAGCATTATTTTTCAATTTCAAAGGCGTTCATGTCTAAATCATATCACAACATTAATTCTTCACTTTTTTGATTCGTTATTTGAAAAAATGATGAACATGTACTGTACAATTAACAAATACTGCATTTACCAATAACTTACAAAAAAAACCACAAAAAACTTAGCAAACGAATTAAATGTTTTGATGACAAGTATGACAGATGTGACCCGGAGACCGACGCATAAGTTGTGTATGATATTGATAGTACCATCATTAAATGATATTTTGGAGTGAATATCCCGATAGCTCTCTTACGTGTAACATACGTTTTTATCTACCATACAATAATGCATGAAACTGACCTCCTCTCTAACTTGTTGTTTTTTTAGGTGTTCTTCATGTTCGCGATTATTACCATACTTTTGTTGTAGCTCAATTGGCGTGCTACCGAACTGTTTAGCAAGCTTTTTATTTGCCTAGAAAAACAAGACAGGAAAAAAATCAATTTGACTTCAAAAGAAAAGAATAAGAATCCCTTCCATCAAGATGTGGCAGTTAATTACCAAAATTTAAACCGTTAGACTGAAGGAATTCCCGGGAAGGTTTTCAAGACTGAAGAAAATTCTTACCTTTCCACCATAACTTTGCAATCTTAATTTTATAAGCTCTTCCTTTTGTTTCTTTTTCTCAGTTAACGCTTTCCGTTTTTCCTCCTCTTTTTTCTTGAGAAATAATGCTATTCTGCTTTTATCTACGGCCGATTGTTCCTTAGTTTTTTTCTTTGGAATGACAAACTGAAAATTTCATTTGTGTAGTATAAACTCACTTACTTTTACATAATTATATTGAATACCTACTTATTCGAACAAAGTAACCCAGGAGTACAACTTTGAAATTAACGTTTATATGTTGGCAATAACATTAATTGATCAAATTTTAAAAAAAGAAAAAAAAAGAAGGAAAGTAATAATTAGGAAATCTGATCAGACAGACAAACTAATAAATCTCTGAAACGAAAGAAAACTACCACGATAATGAAATTCTTTGAACGTATTATTTGTTAAAGATTGTTAAGATCAACCACATAACCTATTCTAACCACTTTAAAAAGCTGTGTGAATAGGTTTCAGCAGTGACAGATCATTTCTAAACATTAACCTCGAAGCTTTGATCAGCAGAAAAGAACTATTAGCTGCTGGCTAGGCTTAAAACACAGAAAAAAAAATCTAACTAAAGGATGAATTAGGATGTCCCACATCGTGCAGATAGAAGTGAAATGAGGCTATTTGGGGTGTATTTGTGATACCATATAGGAATACATTGAATGGAATCAATGAAGACTTCTAGAAAAGAAGATTCGAGTGAATGCAGATTCATTCAATTTGCTAATTCATTCTATTTGTATGGCCTTCCACTCCCATCAATATGTCATTTCTTCAATGTAAAAATCTTAAAAAACATGAAAATAAAAAGTGAAAAAGACCTGGTAAAGCACAATGACACTATTACTTCCTCTATCAAGACTATTTGATCCACAGAAAAGTTATGAAATTAAACTAAAAAAAAAAAAAACCTCGTAAGTACTATTCCACTCTATTTCCAAACATCATTTTGTCCGGAAGGAAATGTAAGAAAAATTAAAAACTGGAAAACAAGTGAATAAATGAAGAATAAATTTGAGTACTTTCGGCTTATCGGGAGGAGGCTTCACAATTTTCGACTGTTTCCGTTCCATAGCTAATCGTACATTCGTCGATTTTTCAATCTTTTGACGGGCTTCATCGATCTTCTTGATTTCTTTACTTGCATTTTTAGTATTACTACTTGCTTGTTTTAATATGTCGTTGAACAAATCCATAAAACTCCTAATTACAGCACCATTACCGACTAATCTGAAATTATACGTCAGTTTAACGTCTCTCACTCTTTTTTCCCAGCCCATCTTGTCATAGAAACATAGCCATACTTTCTTACGAGAAGAGCTCGATAAACGAAGCCAAAACTTTAGAAGCTGACAAAGAAAAACCCACCCAGTACATCCAAAGTCCGCCAAACCGCAGCTGGTGAGCCCTCACTGAACACGAAACCACAAAAAACAGTACCAACCAAGCCAAACTGCCACAATAATAACATTATCATCACATTTTACAACTTACTAGTTCTTTGCTGTGTCTTGTTTGATGAAGCGCAATGCAACAACTCTCTTCTCAACAGTTACATGTTTGAAACTAAAATTTAAAAAGAAGAAAGGAGATTTCTTTGTGAACTCATTTTAGCTGTTAAATGGAAATTAAGTTGAAAGAGGAACAAGACTGAACCAGAAGAAGTTGAACCAAGAAGAATTCTGGTAAATGGAAGGAGATAAACTAAGAGGAGTTCTGGAAAACCACACATCCCAACATTTTTTCTGTCATCTTTTCTTCCATTAATATCCATGCAATATCTCAGATTATATCCAGAACAAATTGAAGGTACGCATTGAATATCCATATTCAATGCACTTTGCTTGTCTCAATGATGAATATTATAATTGAGAGAATTCTTATCATTCTCTTAATGTAAGAAAATGCTTGCTTACGAAAAGTGCAAATGACATATTGTAGTCCGGGATTTATCGATCGGGAGTAGTTCTGCTTAGATTACGTTACTGTCACTATGACGTAGCGTATGATGGTTTATGATTCGGATGATGCATTGGTTTAAATATCTTTGCTACCAACAGCATATTAATAAATTTTATTTGTTTTCTTCGGTAATTTTTATTTTAATTATGTTCTCATTTACAGTCGCTCTTCTCGTATTTTTTCTTCTGATTAAGCAAAACGCTTTACTACAATGTAAAAAAAAAAAAAAGAAAAAAAATGATGCCGGAAAAACAATGTCGAAATCCTTACATATTTCAAACAGTGACCAAGTTTCTGTGCAGGTATTGTAAAATATCCAGAAATTTTAGTCAAGAAAACAATCCTTGCATCAGGTACTTAATTAAGCCAATGTCCGAATCCTTCTATTCAGAGCTTATTGGTTTAATTATGCGATCAATTCACTAAATTTAGTGAAATTTGGTTGCTTAGAAGATGAAAAAATCTAAAATGAAAACTAAGTGCAAAGCGAATTGCTTCGACCATTAATGTAAGGTGTGGCACTGATAATTTTGAATTCAAATCCTAGAAAAATCGAATTCATGATCTTGCTTCAGTCGAGATTTAGTAGAGCGAAATTTAGTAAAATGGTGCATTTTCAAATAATTTATTTTCGGTTCATTTATTTTTAATTAATGTGTTTTTAATATGATATTTTGTGCGAATCTCATTAAAGTTAAACATACATGTTGAATTGATCATTACGTCTTTTTTTTTTTTTTCAGCTATTACAATTCTAAAGACGATTCAAAATATTGGAGGCATGATAATATATTACAAAATTTTACAGGAACTGAAAACAGAACAAAATTCTATTACTGTAAATATTGCAAGTAAACCATCAATTATAAAAATGAATGACTTTGTTCTCGAGGGATCCATCAGCTAATATGGAAGATGAAATGAAACATTCATCTGTGATGTTTTTGTTACTCCATCTCGAATCAATCCTTAATAAAGCCTTTATGATTTCTAACTTTTTCCATTTCAATATGTTTGAAAAAAAAAACAAAAAAAAACGCTGGCATTATATGAATAATATGTCATTCAATAACAAATATCAGAGAGGAAATAAATATGCTAACGCATTATTATTTGCACAAATTTAAGTATCAATCTTCGGTACAAACAACCTTTGTGGAAAGAGATTGTGAATTTTACAACTCGAAGAGAAATTTATGCAAATAAAAACCGGAAATACTTGATGTTAAACCCGAAAAAAGCTTTTCCAGAGAAATTGAAAGCGCATAAAATGTCTTGGGATGATCTTCTAATTAAAGGGTTAATAATTTTTTGGGGAGCTAAAGAACCAGTAAGGGTTGCCATAAACCAACATTTGCTTTATGGTCAGTCATTAAGATATTTGATTGATCTATTTCGGTAATACATCCAAATGAAAAACTTTGATGGATTTTCTAGAAAATATCTAGGTATTATTTTCGGGTCACATTTAATCTTTTATACTTCTATGCGCAGAATTTTTCGAAATTGAAGTGTCTTCAGGTAGTGGCAAAGTTTCTTGTCAAGAGAATTGTCAGACTTTTTTTCCACAGTAACTAAAAATTTCGAATGACAAGATTCTACTAAAGCTGTCAACGATATCATTGATTAATTTTTTGTAAGATTTGATAGTTTCATGATGCTCTACTTCTGGAAATTAGTTTGTAATTATTGATCGTATGACTCTAGAAAAGTGAAGCATCAGGAAGTACTGAGCAGATGGGCAGGAATGAAATCAGGGGCAAATTTGCTAAAGCAATGAAAGAATCGTTTCAGTATGTGATAAGTGATATCCGCGATGAATGGCACACTGAAATTACGCCAGAAAAGTACGCCACAGGTACAAATAGATATAAATTAATCAATCGGAACTTTTCTGATTGAAGATTGTCTTTTTTTGATAATCAATAAACTATAGAATAAAAAAATGAGAGTGGATGAAGTTGGAATAGTGAATTTAGGATTTAGCTGCAACTACTGCATCTTATTCTAAGTTATCTATTGATTCTCTTCCTTTCGTTTCCAGGTGATTTACTCTTTGAAGGACGCTACAGTTCCGTTGTAACAGCAACATCTTATCCAACCTATAATGGTTATACGTACATGGAACCTCGGCCATGTGTCATCAAAACGAAACATATTGGTGTTATTTTGGATGACATATTACATGATTTGCATGACACTAAGGAGAAGTTTCAACAAAGAATTTCCCGACTCGTGCGACGAATAGTCATGGAAATTTACATTCTGAATAGGCAAAAGTTTTAAGAATTATAGAATTATTGATCAGTCAATTTTATCTCCAGAACAGGATTCACTAGAGGAGTACTCCAGGAATTAGTGAAATTTGGAGCCTCAACCAGATGATCAGAATAAGTGATGTGTTTGTTATTTTGCATATCAATTCCAACTAACTGTTTAAGATTGCACATTAATTTCAATTGGCAAAGCTAATTTGAAACAAATTACAGAGTTCGTCATTTGAACATAATGCATGCTCATGCGACAGTGGTCACCGAAAATTCACTCTGCATACAATTGGTTCTTCCTCGATTGTACCAATTAGAACAACTAATTGATAAATACCGTCGTGATAAGGAGGGAAAGGTTGTTATATTATTTTGGAAGGCTATTTGCTATTCATATGATATCCTACATATAAGCTGTTGATAAGAATACCATGTCATGAAATCATTTTTCACAAGAATGCATCATAAAATGATGAATTTCTGTTAAAATTTTGTCAATCATCACCGATAACTGGCTTACATTAAAACTTCGAAATTTGCAAACAAAATTTCATTTTTTTTAGCCGATCAACATTCGCATCATTGCAATGATTATTCGACAGCTTTGTCGAGCATTATCCTATCTTCACGATGCAAAAATCATTCATAAGTTTGTCTCCATCTCTCTATTACACCAGCAAATTTTCATGATGTTTCAGCAAATTGCGAAAGATTTTTTTTTTTCAAATCAAATTTTTTCCAGTGATATTCAGCCAGAAAATATTTATTTAACACATGGCGGTACTGTCAAATTGAGCAATTTTATCAATTCACGAATGATCGTAAGCGAACGAATGGCTGAAGAGTGTCGCACTCCTGATGGAGTTCCTGATTATAGGTGTGCTGAAAAAGTTCGCCATCTATTACCATAAAATTTTGTTTGACCTTTGCGAGTGGGATTGAAAAGTTTTTTGCACTTAAATTAATCTTTTCATTTTGGTGATAAAGAAATTATCAATTTTGTCGGTCGCCTAGCAAAAGTGAAACGCAATAAATCTACATAATGCTCACATATTGACACGTTTTGGAATTTAGCGATATTGCTTTAAAAACTTGCTAATTTGCTTTAACATAAAGCAAAGTTTTGCTTATTTACTGCAATGTGAAGAGCTCGATATATTCTTACTATCGTTGATACTCAAAATGTGATTTAATAGCTCTATTACGGCAATGTTGCACTAATAGAGAAAGTATTTCTTGTCGAAAATTTTTAGAAGTTTTCAAAATTCTAGAAATACAGGAAGAATTCTGGAAAATTCTAGAATTGAATATGTGACGCTTTTATTTCAGCAGTACAATTTGAAACATGTGACAAACATAACAGATTATAAGAACTATGCGACATCAGCGGATGTTTAGTCTTTAGGAGTACTGATACTTCACATGGTCAGCTATTCAAACGAGAGATGGCATTGTTTACCTCAGATGTTCGCACTTCAAATGAACGAAAGCAGAATGCCATTTCGGTGGATGATTAATGATATGATGGTGATCCCTCAACTTTTACTTCATTCCATTAATTAGTCAGATTAATTCGAGACTAATCCTTCTCTAAAATACAATAAACTCTTTGCTCTTAAGATTAAACAGACATGTCTCAGACATTATGCAGAAATTGATCAAATTTCGGGAAATTTTCAGCAACTTTGTATACGAATGACACAAAGCGGTGATAGACATTTGAAGCAATATTTGAATGATACGGTGCTCAATTTGGATCCATTAGCGCGCCCGACAGCTAAACAAATTTTGGAATCATATTTAATTACAAAATGGTGCAATAAATGCCTCGAGCAGGTTATTTTACGAAATAATAAATACAAATCTGCGTGGTTAAGCTTATAAGAAATCTCAAATTCTAACATATTTCAATTCCTTTCCGTCAAGAATTAAACTTTTACAGGACAAGAATCATCTAGTGAAGTGTTTCATTTATGAATTAGATTAGCAAAATCGCACCAAATTAGATGCTGATGGATACAATTACAATGCATGCGAAGCAGTTTGCAACTTTTATTTTTAGAACATTTTTTTTCGGCCAATAACATATTGTGATCAAATTTCCAAACATGTTTTCATCTCATTTTGGTTTTATCACTGAATTCACTTTTCCAGGCTATCTTTTTACTAAGCTTAAATCCGTTTTGTAATCCCAGCTCTTATCAGCGCAAAAATTAAGTTATTAGGAATAGATAGGGAAGGGAGCAATTTTTGAACAAAAGTCTGTGTTGTTTATATTTGAGTTGACTTACTGCATTATACAATTGCACATTAATTATAGACTGGCTGCAAATGACAAAAATTTTTTTTTTTCTTTTTGCTATTCAAAATGAATCTTAATTCGATGATATGATAAATATTATCACTGAAATTTGCAATTTTATTCGGTAGAAAACCTGATTCCTTATTATCTTGTGAAAATGTATCATAGAAAGACGTTCCGGCAGATTTTTATTGGGATAATACATGGCGAAGACTTGAACAGCTATCATTTGCTTATCGGCTGTATGTTTACGACCACGATAATTTGCGGATAGGAAGCGAAGTTGAGTATGTTTATCTTATACCCATTATCAATTCCATAAAAAATTTTGATTTTCAATCGTTATTAGAAATCTTATGCAAATGTTATCTGATAACTTTGAGCTTTTTTTAGATGGAGCTTTCCTAAATTCCAATCAAAATTTTAGACGATATTTCACGCAAGCTGACAACTCACTGTTCCAAACATTAATGCTTGCTGTTGATACTGACCATCTTGAAATGTTTGATGTGATACCTGTAGATCAAAATATCCGAAATCTGTGTTTCTCATTGATGAGAACTGCGAAGTATCATCGATATAATCTTTCTAAATGTGAAGCTAAAGGTGTGTGCATGTGTGTGGTTTAGAATATTTCATTTTGTTCCTTTTTTTTCTTTGAATTTTGCTTATTAAAATTAAAAAATATTTTTAGTTTTATTTTAAAATCAGAAAATACTTTTAATTTTTTTTTTCATTTTCAGCTTTTTAATTAAATGCTTAATGTTAGTGAGCCTATTTAGATGACAGATTAATTTAAACTAGTTGTCTCTTTTTTCGATACTTATCCTTGAGAATTTTCTTGTTATAACAACTTTATTTCAAGTCTATCAAAAATCGTGCTTTCAGAGGTGCTATTTGATTTGCCACCATCTTTCCAGTGCGATGTGCGCTCGGCAAAAGTAGTTGTCTATTTTAAGGATTAATGCCTAGCTCATTTTAACATCTGATCGTAAAACCTGAAAAAGCATTTAATTCTATGGAATATTTAACTTCTTCCGGCTTTGCCATAATGCATATTTCATCCTTTCCTACTTTTATATAACTAACTGTTTTGTAACCGTGCAAATTCGCTAAATTCTTCGCAAATATACTTAAATCTCGCTTGTAGTTTACATCATTATGACAAGAATCATCTCCTTCATCTTGTTTATATTATATAAATTCATGCAAATAAATCTAATGCATTGTCATATCTCTGTTAACAATCATTTTTTGTCATTTTTTGATGAGTTACAAATCTGTGATAAATATAGCAAAAGTACTTAAATTTGGGGAAGAATTCATGCATGTAGAAGATAATTTGTACTTCATGTAGTACGAGTAAAGTTATTTTGTTTATGTAAAGCAAAACAAATAAGTTGAAATAAATCTTGTCGCTTATCAATCAGAATTCATTTATACTGTATGAACTATATGTATAAATTTCAACTTTCATTCATCTCGTAATTTTGTACGAATAAAACTTACGAATAAACTGTGTCGCATCTTCCTTCATCTTCCATAGATAAATTAGTTGGCAAATTAGAAATAAGTTTATTTCCACGAGAAAAAAAATTGAGAAGAAGACGCATAAATGTAATAAAATGAACGAAATTGGAAATAAATAAAGTATGCTTGATATGAGTAAGCAAATTTAATAAGTATGAGGCATATCATTAGCTCAAATTTAGTTACTGGCAAATTTTAGTTACTTTATCGGTTTTATTTTGCGAGATTGGACTGAAAAGTTTTTATTGAATAATGTATCGATAGAAAGTTTTGATCATGGAGAGAATAAGGTAAAGGTTCCTGTATTGTTATTCCTGGAAAAATTCCATTTCTGGTTTTTTCTAACCCACTTATCTGCTGGATCAGGTTTGCCATTTAATAATTGATTATTGATATTTTGATCGAAGCAACAATTATTTTCTTTTTTTCTTGCAAATTTCCTATCTATTGAAAAAAATAAAATGAAGCTTTTTCAGAGGCAACATGAACACTGAAAGCATTAATTCAAATAGTTCATTTCCGATTTACGGTTTTTCTGAGAGCAAGTCATGCACACTTGTTTCTCTCACCTCCGTCTAAGCCAGCACGCATTGCCTTCTTCACATCAATTCAAGAAAGTTTAAAGTAATTCTCAGATTTATATATCTTAAGCGTTCTTGTCAGATAATTCTTAATTCATGATTGAGAAGAAAAAATTCCTGAAAAAAATTCCATACATTTCCGCAATTATCTGCTTCTTCAATACATACTTACTCTGCAGTTGCCAAACATTTAGCCATTCTCTCATTGCAATTATCCAAAGGCAAAATTATTGCAAGTCATTTCTCTAGTTTTCCAAAATATAATATCAGTGGTGCCTGGAAAACAACGTTTTCGACTTCTGATGCTCGGGAGCGTAGAGATAAATTTCTAAGGCTCATTTGTTGTTCAATAGTTGTCTCTCCCGCACATTTTTTCTTCCTATTACTATTAATTACACAGACTGAATAACTCAGACCGGTACTGTGCTGCTGTAATTATGCAACCTGTTCATTCAACTGCTAAAGGTGGATTGGAGAATCGATTCGCATCCATAAGTTCTCCGGAAACAGTATGTTAAAACTGTGTTCTTTGTCTGTGCAATACCACAGCACATCTTTTTGTGGCCGCTAACTATCCAGTGTAAATTAAGCTCCCCCAAATTTTATAATCAAGCAATTCGGCGGCCATACGGTATGAGAAAATTGCACCATTGCGTGACCTCCACATGTATTTCATTTTCATTGCTTCTTGTCTTTCGACATCATCGAACATTGTCACCATTGTTCATTCTTTCATTAGGAGCACATATTCCTTCAGTCAGCAAACGCTTAATACCTCTTCGAGTTCACTGACGTACGCTAGAATTCCTTTTCTGATGATCAAATTCAGATCACACGAAAGGAACATGACAGCTATCCATAAAAAATTTCTCAGGATGTATTCTCGTCATAGAAAAGCTTGCTATCTTTTGTCAACTTTTCCATTTCTTTTATCAGTGGATAAAAGAATAAGTTGAGACAGCTGAAATGGCATAAAATGCAAAAAAAAAAAAGAGAAATATGAAGTAGTTTGCAAGTGCTAAGTAAACGATGCACGACTGATCCAGATGGCTTAAAGACAAGGTATGTACACGATTAGATGCCATATTAAAAAAAGTTCGTCTAACCAAAATATTGATTCGAAAGTGAAATTCGTATTTGTGTCTGCTGAGACTAACTGTCGCAAAATAATGTTGTAAAGGATTGTTGAAGTATTCATCAAATTCTCTTTATCAGCTTTAGAAAGATTTCTAATGGATGCATTCAAATGAATAGTTCCATTAGTTTTAATCTGGAATGAATTTCATTCAAAAACTTACACAATCTATTGAATATGATTTGCAGATGTAATACAGCAAATTCTAGAATTCTTCAAAATTTCATACAATTTTCATTTTTCTTCATTTCCTATTCGATGTCACACTTAAAGGTTTAATTTATTAAATCAAGAATATGAATTCCAACAAGTGTATTGCTTACTAGAATTGATTTCTTAACGACGATGAACAGCTAAACTCGAGTAGTTAATTTTATCCCAGTTTTTGTAATAATAATTAGTTTTCATGAAAGAAAAATAAGAAAAGAGTAGTTTTAAATCAATTAAGACTCAAGTTTTTTAATTTCTAAAATTTTGATATAAAATTAACAATATAATTGTATTGATTCGATCCATAAAGTCTAGTTTATTTACAATAAGAATCGATAAAAGTTTGCTTAATTAAAATTTCTCAATCAAGTATATGTCTCTCAAATTAAATTGTATAAATGAAGTAACAACGAAACAAAAATAGTTAGTAAGAAGACGAAAGTGATCGGTAATATGAGAGTTTTGTTTACTCATGGACTAGATAATCAGCGGTCTAAGATAACTGATACTAAAAGAATGCAAACTTTTGGAAGAGCACCATCGTCATCATTATCATCATCATCATCATCATCTGGGTGGTGCATTTCGATCTGTAGCGCTGTTTGGAAATTTCGTGATTGTCTCCTGGCTTCTTCTATTTGACGTTTCCTGGATTGTTCTCATTCCTCCGAAATACTCATTCTACTTCTTGTACAACTTTCCTTTTTCAGAAATGATAGATATCTCTTCTTCCTTCTCTGGCTACCATATGTCAATCGTCCTACAACTGACATTCTCCTTCAATTAAACTGCTTATCTTATTTCAAAATATCTTGACGTAAGCAAGCAACGAACACTGCTATATCTATTATTATCTTATTTTTATCCTATAATTTTTATATTCCCATTCATAATTCTTCAAAGTTTTTCAGGAAGCGCGTATTACTTCCTTTTTAAGTTTTTACTGATAAATTTATCACTAAATATATCATATTTGATGGTAGAAGCATTCTGAAGTTAGCAAGATATGCCGAACATTGATAGAATCATTAATGGTTATTGGAAATTGCAACAGAATTATAACCGATAACAACTGTATCGAATATGTGACATGTCAAAGTTTGTCTTCATGGCCAATCATATAGAGATTCTTTGTTTATTCATATACTCTTTTGTTCAAATATCATTCTCATTCTCATTCTGGTGGTGCCTTATATAATATTGTAAATCATACAGTACTATTAAAGTTGAAAATTGTAATGCGTTCGATTAAATTAATTGCTACTACTAATTATTTTGTAGTGATTTCCTGTAATGATTAAGCAGAAATCATTTACTGTGTTTCATGCGCAAACTTGAAATGATCCTATATCAAATTAAGAAAGAATTAGATATACTTTTCAGAAACTTGGCAACTTTTGGGGATGATCTGCCAGGCAGATAAATGGAAAAGATCAGATCCAGATAATCAGAAGAAATTTGCTTTTAAAATTTTATATTACATCACGATAACAAATTACTTTATTTCCTAGAATTTACCTCTCTTGACCTAATTGCTTTAAAGTAAAATTCGATCACCGGATTTTATTTAATCTTTATAAGATTTTCGTGAATCCACTTTTAAATTTTCAATTTTTTTTTCCAATACTTTCACAAATAACGAGGTGATGAATTATCCATTGACCTTTTCGGTGAATCTGGAACATTACTAACATTACAGTAAAATTTAAGGTTAGCCTGAAAAGAACAAGTAAAGTTTCGTAGATTTCTGTGCTTTCTTATTCACATGTTTTTTTCGAAAAAACAAGCATTGCACATAATGATTTAATCTCTATTCATACTAGTCTTTACTACTCTAATTTTTTGATTAAAGGTGCTCTAAATAATTCCATTTAATTTTATTGAGCACCATTTCGAGTTCTATTTTTATTTAAGATTTTTTTTAAATTAGCTTATTTATGTTATAAGCATGAAAAATCACTATCGGTTTCAGTTTATCACTTGCGAATAGATCTAACAGTATCATGCACGATCAGATACATAAATGCTCCAAGAAATAAGCAAAGGAATTAGAAATTACGAAGTTGTTCTCGAAATGCAATGGTTCATTCTTTAAATCAGAGTTTATGATTGAAATGTTCAAATTCTGATATTAAAATTAAATTTTTTATAAGCGAATCTTAAAATTTGCTTAACTTTCTATTATCCTATTAAAAGACATTTAAAATAAGCGGAATTTCATTAAAAAAAAAAGACAAATCATTTATATTTGATTACTAGATTAATGAGACAGACAAAAAATTAATGTATTCGGAATATTTTAGAAACAGTTAACATACTTCTGGATACTATCTTCAAATGATTGAGTAAATGTAATCCTTTCGAAGGATTAGACTCCAACAAAATCTTCATTTTTAATAATTTTAATATCAAGTACGAGGAATCGAACTGTCAATGCTTTATAAATTTTGATTGCATCAAATTTCTGCTGCAATAAATGCAATAGGAAAAAAAGGTTTTTCGAGTGTGGGAAAAATTTTCGATTAAGATTTCGGCAAATAAAGAAACGAACAAGAAACGGATGAAATCTACTTTACATTGCTTCTACGATGGCATGTTCGATCCTAAGTAATTTTTGCATTCAATTTACTCGAACTTCGTCCTTGATTCCTAAATTAAGCCAGAATTTGTTGCAAAATATGTCGCATAATTCAAAAGTTGTTATGCCGTATTGACCGTACTCTGTCTTACATTTCTTCCATTTCAAATGAGCCTTACCAACTATTATTATTTTTTAATCAGAAAAAAAAAAAGAATGAAATGGACATAAACTATGCTAATAAAGTTCATTAAATTGTCGATTACTGTTTCGCATGATGTACATCGTATGACGGAGAGATTATCCGGAAATGTAAGTACTAAAATTTTGCATTATATTATCATTAAGTGATAGTAAACTTGACCATGGCATTATTTCCATTTAAAAAAGTGCATTACGTGATATCGATTAGCAAATCGATCCATACTAATCGAGCTATACGAGCTATTTTTGGATAGTTAAAATTTTAAAAAAAGAAAAAAAAAACTTGGAATGATAATTATCTCTAACTTGATCTTTCATCTTTCTAAAAGTTTAAATTATCGGAGAACGCAATCACCAGAACAGAAGACGGAAAAATCACTATTATTGAACATTATATGTCGGGAGTAGCAACAGTGGAGAAGCAGTATAATTGATTTGTAGAATAAGAAAAAGTGGATGGATAACATTAAGCGAAATTCGGAATTTGATCTTTTTCTTACCGATTTTATCCCTTCTCAACAGTTCCTCTTTAGAATTTCTTTGTCTTTTCTCGGCAGGTACTCTTTAAAACATTCGTAAAATTTCTCATACTTTTTGTTCTGTCATGAGCGTAAATTCTGAACGATAAATGATTTTCCTCGGGAGTAATCAAGAAATTGAACTAATTGGTAGTCATCAGGATTATAGTTACTAGAAATATGCAGACTAGGAACTCGTTCTAGGATTATCAGCTTTCAAATGCTGGCCAGTTTGTTCCAATCGACTAATTTTCTGTCATTTATCTTCAACCAATGAATAAATGTATAGCATATATTTTAGTCTTCCGTTTAGACTGCCTAAACTGCAACTGACATGAAATTTGTAAAAATCTTTCTCTTTGCTTCATTTTAATTTCTAGTCTAGTCTACTTTTTGGCTTTTTTTCAAAAAAATCTTCGTATTTTTTTGGCTTCACTTTACCTTTCCAAATTGGCCTTTATTTATCTCTCTTCTTAGTTTCCTCATTTGTTCACATTCCTCTTCAGTTGTTTTCATGTTTTTCAATCATGAATAATCTGCTTTGTTCTGACACAATGAAGTTGTCATTATTAAGGTTTTCTTGAAACGTCCCAAATATCTTTTTGATTTGATCTGTATAAAATTTCAAGATTTTTTAGAAGTTGCAAATGTGAACTTCGATGTTATGGGAAAAAGGGAAAAAGTTCGGAAAAAAAAAGTGAAAAAAATTTAGAAATTACTATAACAATATGAAAAATAATTGTTAGAAGTGTGATATTGTTTTTTTCTCACACAAATGAATAATAAATTATTGCAATTTTTCATTCAGTCGATTAGACCCTCTAGTAATTTCTATAAGTCATGCAAAATATATATTTGTTTTATTTTTAGATTCGCTTCTGGAAAAACAAAAAAGAAGTAAATTTTTGCAAAAATATCAAAAAACTTCTCTAAAAATATCTTTTTTTTTTCTTAATCAGATTTCGACAAAATGTATGCAGTATAAATACTTATTTCATCCTTTTATTTTGGAAGTTTTGAAGATTAGCATCAATTAGTTGGATTAAGCTACTTCGTCAAAGGATCCAAATTTCGTGAAGTTTTTTACCGCCCCTTGCAAGATTTCAATCTTATGATTCTCAAAGTTTAATGGCTAATAGTTGCAATTTTTGCAAGGAAGATTCGAAGCATAATACAGACTGTTGCAAATTTCGTGATCAGACAAATGTGACGGAATTTTTGCAAATTGCAGCTGATATATGAAAATGACAGATGATTAAATATTTATTTATGTCTCAATAGGATTCACTTTTAGATGTAAAAGCTTACTGATATAAAAATATTGGAAAAAAAAATTTTTTTTCTGAACTAAAAAGGCTTTTCGATCAATTAGCTGAAGTCATGCCATCAATTTGCAGCAAACAGGCGTGAATTTTCATAAATGATGGATGATCTCTCACTTCCATTTCAATTTTTAACGAACCATCCATGCCACAGATTTGTTCAGTTTATTTTTTCTTTTGTCGCAACAGCTGCATTAATTAATCATTGTTACATCTCAAACGATTCGACGTGTAATTTAATTCAACGGTCTGCGTGACTGTAGTAGCCACTGCTTCCAGCGTATCCATAGATGTGATATCTAAAAATTACGTACAGTAGACTTTACAATAGTACGGAAAAGAATATGCTAATTCTTTATATAAATATTATTGTTCGAATTACAATTGAACGAATCAACTATCACAAGTGTGAATTCATGATATATCACTAGCGATGTCACCATTAATATAATGGTGACATCTCTGTTCTTCATCTCTCAAGAAGCATTATGAACGAAAAAGATGGCATAGTGACTTTTTTTTTTTTTTTTTTGAACTTCTTGAACTAATTTGTGTATACTTGAGTAAATCTACTATATTTCTCTTCCGAGAAAACGAAAATATTTTGTGGAGAAAAAAATTGGAAAATGTTCAATTCCTTAATATTCTCGTAATTTATATGACAGAAATTTCAAGTTTTTCACGAACTTGAACAATTCTGTTCGTATTAAGAACTCGAAAAGTTGGTATAATTGCATAATTTCACTACTCTTACCTATGCAAAATTACAATATTTGCATATTACAGTTTCCAATTAGAACAATAAAATAACCATTGTTGAAAAAGAAAGTTAGATGTTTAACAGTGAATAGCTTACTCGTTCTTTTTTTTTTTTTTTTTTTTAATGTCAGCTAGGAAGAAAAAATTAAACAGATGAAATAATTGGAATGGCATATCTCTTTACTTGTACAATTTTGAACTGAATTTGATATGTGACTGATAAGGGCTGTTTGAACAGATATTCTTCCTGGAAACTTTAAGAAAACTCAGATAGCATATTGATCATCCGACAAACAACCAAAAAATATCATCAACAAAGAATTGAATTAAACGAACAAATTTAAGAACTATCAGTTTAATCCTTATTTTATCAGATTCGTTTCTGACTAGTTGTTTCATGAATATGAATATATATATGTATATAATTACTCCTGCGTTTTAGTTGTAAAGTAGTGATCAAAAGTCAGCGCGTAACTGATAACACTATTAACACTATTGATTGAGTATTGTTATTGTTTTTAGTAAGATGTGGGGTGATCAGATCAAAGATCAAATTTTTTTCTATATTTCTATATTTGTATGGAAATATAGAAACACCGAGGAAAAAATTATATATATATATATATATATATAAAATATAGCATGACTTATGCAAATGTGACGCTGAAGAGAGCCGTTGGTTTTAGGTTAAGCCGAGCGACATTCAAAACATAGTCGCTTAAAAAACTTTGAGTTCGCATACTTCGTGATCACCTTTGTACCTTCCGAAGCAACATACTTGGCCAATTTGCCAGAAGGGATAACTCTCACAGCCATATGAATTTCCCGAGAGGAAATGGTATGACGTTTATTATAGTGGGCCAAGAGACCTGCTTCAGAGGCAGTACGTTCCAAGACATCGTTCACGACGAAATTCACAACTGACATAGCCTTTGAGGAGATGCTCGTATTAGGATGCACCTACTTCAGGACTCGATAAATGTAAGGAGTCCTACTTCAGGACTCCTCTCGTCAGCCTCGTGCTTCTTGTCACTATTATTTCCAAACGAATCAGGCAAATTCACGTACGTTTATAATATTGTGATGAATGTTTTTGGCTTATAAAAAGGAACATCACAATTCTTCCATAAATTTCTGAAACAAAAAAAAAGTATTGTCAAATTTAATGGTAGTCACATATTTGATGTCATACTAAGCGAATAAGAAGAATTTATTATTTTAAAAAACACCAAATAAACTTATGAAGAATTGAATGCGTGAGAAAAAAAGTTATTTTATTAGTTCTCAAATAAGATTTATTTAAAAAATAGGAAGACCAATTTATAGTTATTCAAGAAAAATATTTCAGATGAACGATGAGACTATTCGACCATTCAAGTTGATATATTTCCCAATTAAGATTTAATGAATGTGCCATACAATCATAAATAACCATTTAGAAATTAACTCACAAGCTTTTCTTAGATATAGCACTAAAGAATGTTGGATATTTTATGATTTGCTTTGATAAGAATGTTGTTGCAAGCTCTCTGAAAAGCAATTATGATATGTCAGTCAACACGGCCAAGCGTATCCAAAATTTTCCGTGGAACTTACAAACTGGATATTATTATCTTTGCAGTTATCATTGCTGCACGATTATCCAACTCGTAAAATCCTGCAGTTACAATTTACTTTTGCAGAAGTATGAAAATATTTTAGAAAACAAGTAATTACTTCCTGTAATAACAAAATAGGTAACTGGATGATATGGTTAGTACTTCTGTAAAAGGATGAATCATAGATACTGTTTTTTTTGTCATCATCACCGATAATGATTTCATTCTAAGAATGATATCAATGATATCGTCACAATTATTTACAGCATTTCGAATTTGTTCTCAGAAACTTTATGGTGAGGTGAAATTTCTGTCTTGATAATGTAACGAAACAATCAAATTCCTATTATTGATGAGGAGAAATTCAATATGCAAACTAGCATTCAGAGAGATTAAAAAAATGAGTGAATTTGCCTAACTTTTTTGTAATAACATCAGTTGAGAATCTATTATTTTTTTTTTTTGAATATTCTCTATAAAAATTGAGTGTATAAATTGTCATAAGTACAAATTATTGATTAATGGACAGTTATAAAAAGAGTGGTAGGGTTACAAATATCAAGATAACGCCCAGGATTTCGAAGGAGGTCAAGAATAGGAGTTAATCTTATTCAGGAAAGTTGAGAATCTAAAAAAATTTTTTGAGTTCCTGTTTTTCTGTATAAAGTTGTAAATTTTTTTGCCAATGAATGAATGAATTTGCAATTTCACAGCAATTTTATAAACACAAAATGATCAATACCATAGCCAATGTATTTTATATTTTCATTCGTCAACTTTTTGCAAAATTTACTCTTTTTTTTCTTTTCTTTTCTTTTCTTTCTTTTTTTTTCTTTTTTTTTTTCGTAGCTCACTTTAATTTCTTCGCATTGTTATCTAAGTTTTCATTTCATTTCGTTTCAGTGAATACTTGACTTTGTCTTTGTTGGCGATACCTCTCTTCATAAAATCGAAACCGAAGCAAGTAGTAATAATGTAAGAATGAATGAATTAATTTGACATTGTTGAAACAATGGCGATACATTTCATTCCTACTACTTTCCAGTAATAATGATGAATTTGATAATCTCCCTTATTTTGTCTTATCGATTCGATTTTTGATGAAATTTAAAATCGAATTTCAGTGGATTCGAAAGATTGAATTAGCCGGAGATTATTGTCTTTCGGCATTCTGATGCTGGGGACTTCGTGTCTCAAAGATAAGCAACTCTTACTGACAAATAGCAATTTGGATGATTTCTTGCAACACTATGTATTTCCCATACAATTCATATTTGGTGTTGCCGGTAATTCCATCAACCTTATCGTATTACTCAGCAAAGGGATGCGTTCAAAGGTTTATTCATATAGCTTTTATTTGCTTGTTTGTTTATTTCCGGAATATTTGTATGAATTTTAAAAACTTTTCAATTATATATCTTTATCGATTTTCCCAATATTTGATATGAATCGAACGATTTATGCTTACTTCATTTTTATTTAGAATATGCGACAATATTTTTTAGACAAATTCATTATTGTCAGCAATGGCATTTGCGGATTTAGCCTTATTACTTTGTATGCTACCGCATTCGTTGGCTTCTTTTGAAATCGCATACCGCAGTTATACATTTCGCTATTTTTACTACGTTAGCAAACGACAATTAAATGCATTCGCAAATTTCTTCTCCACAGCAGCAACTTGGCTCGTTCTTCATTTCTCATCATTTTTTCATCTTTTTTTTTTTCTTCTATTCTACTGAACCATTAAACTATGAGATATACAAATAAGTCGAAATTATTGCTATTTTATATAATTTATAATCATACTATATTATTCTTATATACTATACAAACATTATTTGTTTTCTGTTTGATGAACAATTATTTGAGAAGTAACTATTTTCCTTAAGAAAGCTTTTTATTTTTTTATTCACATTAGTATTAATTTGTTTCATTTCAATAATTTCGCGAACATCAAAGATTTTATTGATTGCTAAAATAATTAAATATAATATAACCATAATAATGTTTATTTATGTTGTTCTTATTTGTTCACTAAATTCTCCAACATTTTTATTTGAATTTAATTTTTGCTCGAATTGTTGCTTGAATTTTTACTTGAATTACTCCTGCATTACTTTTATGAGTAATGTATCTTTTACAGTCTTCAGAAATTAATCACAGTAATGTAAAATCAGATAGTAAATGTTGAATATTTATTTAATACTTTAATCCAGTCAACATTGTCAACATTTGATTCTTAGGTTAGTGCTTACGGTATCCGTGGAACGATTCATCGGTATTCGATCACCGGTTCGTGCCCATTTTAAATGGAAAGAAAAAGGTGTCCTATTGATTATTGTGCCGATATTTATTGGCGCATTTGTGATTACATTTTATCATCACATCGCTTACAAATACAGCATATACACTGTATGTAATGGTACTCAACTAAAGGGTAACGTCAGGCCGGTTTGTTCTTTGTCATTTTCTATCTCGATCGATTAATTGATAGCTGATAAATGAAATCGGATTTGGAAGTCAAAAAATATTTCGACGGCTTCTCGATTATTTTCAATGCTACATGTCTCCCAGATGATAGCTGGTAACGAAGATGCACACTGAAATGGCCATTTATCGGCTCTTTGATAGATCTCATAGTGATATAAGTCGAATCGCTTCGTTTAATCCACCAATTGATTGAAGTATTTTGAGATTGAAATTAAAATATAATTGTTGGAAAGTTTCGTTATCTCTCACCTATCATAAACATTCTCAACATTTCACTTGAAATTATCAAAAAATCCTAATTCTGAAAAAATAGAATGCTTAAAGATTTTAAAATAAATTTGGTTGAAGTGGTAAATTTAGAAAATTTTATTTCTGCTATCCTAATCTCCCCGTTTACATCTTTTCAGTCGTATATTTAGCAAATTTAATTTACTAACAAAATGAAATACGATGTAAATTGCAGATAAATTATAACTGGACTGGAAATAAGCTATATGGTAATCTGTTATCAAAGTATATTCATTATGGGAAATATTTACAACTGATAACAGTTATCTTAGTACCCATTGTTGCCGTTGCATTCCTCAACGTATCCCTCATTTGTTTGATGCGTAATCGTGTCATAGTACAACGAAATCGTAGTACCAGTAATAACAGTGATTATAGGTTTATTTTCTTATTATATTTTTTGATGAAGAAAGAGTAAAGTGAACAGAAGAAGAGAGAAGGCGAAAGTGATTTTTGATAAGTATAATGACAGATAAAGGAAAATGGAGTGAAAAAAATTATCTCCAGAGTTTTATTTTTGTTTTTGAGTTTTGAAAAAAATTCAAACATGCATTTTTATCACTGCAGTATGCTACGAAATTGTAATGATACTGGAATAATGCAACGACAAGAAAAGAAAGTAACTGTTACCGTACTAGCGATTGTAACCTGTTTTACTATAAGCCATGTATGCTTTCCAAACTTTTATCTGTCTCCTTCATTTAATTTGTTGATTTTTCGCTCACTTGTACCAGTTATTCGATTTATGCTCTCAACAGTTTTGTACACTAAATCAGTTTGAAAAAATTCTTTTGAATTTTATCCCATTGGTAGGTAAAGAATTCCAAGCATAGAACATTCATAATTATCAAAATGCAATAAATGAATGTAATTATCAAGAAAACAATTCAAAAAATAAATTTAATTCCCAAAGATTGCGTGAATTTTAGGCACCATCATTGATACCTTTCGTTTGGGAAACATTTGGCATATCTAAGGAGAATCCACGGCCTTTTTTAGCAACAGTTAGCATTGCTAACTCATTGCTTATCACTGGAAAAGTTCTTAATTTTGTATTATTTTGCTCAAGTTCCGTGCATTTTCGCCGTCGCCTCATGCACATATTACTTTCTCATTTTGTAAGTTTTTCCTTTGCACTAAATGGCATTTTTTGCTTTTTTTTGCATTCAGTTTTTGCGTAATTCGCATGCATCTCAAATGCTTCTTCGTTTAATAAATGATGAAATTTTTTTATGTTTTGAAAATTCGAAAAAACATGCGTGGGATTTCTTCAAATTTTTTGTAAAAATTTAGATGAGGCGATCGGAAAGCAGGAAATCGAAAAAAGTGTCGATATCACAATTCAAAAATTCCGCACCTGTACTTCCAATGCGAAAACTGAGCACATCCCTCAATCGACGTTCGATTCAATGGCAAGATTCAGTGGTAGGAAGTAAATTTTTGGTTGAAGAAAACAACTGAAACATATCATTTTTTTTTTTTTTGCAACTAAGCCTTTTTCCTCCTTTATCCACCAGTGGTGTGGATAAAAATGGATTTTTTTTCAAAATTTTTTAAACGACGAAATTGAAAACTCCTCTGGGGCATATTTAAATGAGGTTATTATTTTCTATAAAAGTTTTAATAATCATAAGAATCATAATGAAATTGTACTAAAAGTATGGACTTGAAAATGAACCTTTTTTTTCCTGTACGGCGTTATTATGTTAAATCAAATCGAGTTAAACTGAACTGAATTACTTTCCATATTTGTATGTTTATCTGTTCACAGTATTATGTTGTTGTTTGATCTCATTTATATTCATTTTTATATAAGATATGCACAAAATACATTAAACATGATTACAAAGCGATCTTTGTACCACAACATAAATAATATCCAAAACAAACGAATACTGTTTATTGAAGAAAAAGAGAGAGAAAAATTTCACATCTCTGTCTTTCCATTGATCTAAATCCAACATCCCAATAAACATCCAATCATTTTTAATAATACTGCGCTAAACTAGCGTCCAAATCAGGCTCAGTAGAATCCATTTGCTGGGAAATTTTAAAACTCATTGGAGGTGGTACATACGGTGCTTGTTTCGGTATGTCGACCATAAAAAATTTATGCTGCAAAGCTGCTTCTGCTGAATAACGTTCCTCAGCTGAGTAAACGATCAGCTTCCGCAATAATGAAAGACATGTTTCGGGAGCTAATGGCACTGAAAATTAATTCCATTGAAGTAGGATATTCGAATTTCAAGCATAAAATAAACCAACAGAACAAGCGAGATTCGATGTAGTTAAAGTGAACATTTATGCATAAAACTACGAAAAAAAAAAAGCTACATAAAGATCGTGTGATTTTAATTAAAGTTAATACGTCGGATAAATGCTCACCTTCTTTTATTCAAACATTTTTAACTTAATTATGTCAATTTACAAGAAGAACTGAGAACAAAAAGGGAATTACCTATTTCTTTCCAATTATCCACCGGTTTATTATCCTCAAAAACAATTTTACCATAATCCGGCATAATATTCCAGCTTTTCCAATTTCGTTCACAAGGTGAACCAAGCACAGATATCAGTTTCCCTATTTGCTCGATATCATTTCTGCCCTGTAGTGAATAAATTACTTCAATAAACACACTTTTAAATTATAAATTCCAAAATTTATAGGATGACAATATTAATGTTCAATTATAAGATGAATCTTAACAAATCAGAAGGAAATGCTGTTTTCTTAGTAAGACAGAATCTGTTCTTTTTATCATTCTCATGCTGCTACTGCATTTATACGGTACTACAGCAAAGATTACCGATGCAGCACGCAAGTTTTTAGGTAAACAAATCCCATTTGAAATCAAGTCCAGTACCTGAACAATGCTTAACATAAGAATATCACTGCTCTATCACTCCGTACAAAAGACATTGCAATCTCACATACATGTCATTTTTTTTTCTTTTTTTTACATTGATTTATTACAATTAAAGAGTACCACAAATAGTGGTGCACCATTATAAAATTCAGTAAATATACAGCCACAAGCCCATTCATCTACTTTAGGACCATAAGTTGTCGAACCGAACAATAATTCAGGTGCCCGGTACCATCTGGATGCTACCTGAAACAATTACCTGATTTAAGATACAATCAATACAGTACACTGTTGAATTTTTAATTCCAAAGCGTCCAATCATCTTGAACTTTTCCAGGGGTCAGGCGAATTAAACAAAAACAGATGAACAGTAATAGAAGTTTCGTTTTTTTTATTTCGTTCATTTTTCTTACCTGGCAATCGTAATTTCGATTGGGATCATCCGATACATGAATACAACACTGTCCAAAATCCGTAATTTTTAGTAGCCCTGTCGATGTAATCAATATATTATCCGGCTTTAAATCCTCCAAACATCATATATATTGATATAACCATATCAAACAGAGAACTACAATTAACTGGTTCATTTTTTTTTTTTTTTTTCTTATGAGACAATTTCTCGTTGGATCTAATAGCTTACCCGATGCATGATATTCAGGCTGTGCAGATAATCCATACCGATAAATAATTGATGCATGTAATATCGAGGAATTTCATCATTTAATGGACGATTGAAATCCTCAATTGCCAATTTCAAACTGGATCCGACATATTCCATCACAAGAGAAACCGCATCCGTGTTCAGGATTACATCGAATAATCTTACAATCTTAATTAAAAATGGTGTAATTCAATAAAATTATCTTTTTAAGTAGGAAATATGATCTGAGAATGAAATAAATATTATGTTTGCTTGTTTAACAATTAAAAAAATTCTTTAAAAAATGAAAGAGAAAATTCTCTTTCTAGTTTGTGAATGATCGAAAAACTAAATGATATATTGCGAACTATTCATGTTGATGAATAAATATTAAGAAACATTTTTGTGGTACGCATTTCGCAGAGCGAATACTTCCCGAATCAGTGAAATTTCATTCCGACTATTCCGTTTCAGCGGTATTCGTTTAATAGCCACTTCCTCATGGCTCTGTAAAAAATGTTTCAGATATCAATCTGAATAATTAACTTCGAGGCCTAGAAATATTTATTTTAACAGTTATATGTTATCATTATCCCAATAATCTAAATCAGATTATTCTGAAAATGGCCAAGAAAAGAACCAGTCGAATAGACTTCCTAAAAACCTACAAGAATCCAACCATCCATATAAAGAATTTTTAAAATCATTACATTTTTTTGACAGATCATAAATGACTGAAATATATTAAAAATTATGGACCTCAGAATTTGATCAACTCAACTTTGCTTTGATAATTTCGACGTCTTCTCTGGCTTACAACCTACCTGGCAATGAGTTGCTTTCAAAACGACACCGAATGCTCCTCGACCAATAACAGAGATGATATGATAGGAATCATCGTAACCCTCCGATGTGTACAGTCTTGACCTTGACATCATTTCCCGTTTCTGCAAGATGTGCATGCAACTGCTATGTTACAATCTACAGCATTTAATATAATCCTCGGATCCTAAGATGACGTTTACACGAAAAACCATCACCGTAATACCAGTTTGATTGATGAATAATGTCTATTGATAAAACTGGTCGCCAAATGTAAAGAACTTCCAGAATTATTGACATCATTTTTTCGAAAAAACTGCACATCTGTCCGAAGGAAACATTGAAATAAGTCCTTCATTTCTCTTTCCAAATTGATAATATACTAACTTTCCGATACTACTAAGAAGAACTACTAAGAGCCCAAAACTTCCTACAATTACTAAGACCTCAAATTTCGCATTAGTTCCGTACTTTATCCGAATAAAGTATGATGACATGCGCTCCCCAAACTTGGAACAAAACAAAAAAAAAAAAAAAAATAAAACCATAACGCACACAAAAACCCATTTCCATAAAAACATCCATTTCCTACTCAGTGCCGTAGCCATGGAAACACTGGGCAACGAATAATGCCAGTTTAAAGAAAATCGACTTGAGCCTAATATTCTCTCCAGATTCTTACGACTGCATTCAATTAACAGTGTGAAACAGTAAAATTTGAAAAATTGTGGCAGTGCTGATAGATTAAATTCCCAAATATACGTATGTGATGCTGGATGATTTATCATACTACTGATAGACATCCATGAAGCAATTACTATAATGATTGCTTCGAAAAATGCAGCTTTAATATCTCCGCTGTGTTACGCATTGAAAATTCGTCATATAATCGAAATTTTATGTACCAAATGTAAACAGAAACAAATTTGAACATTTCAAGTGAGAATATGGAACAATTAGTTGGAAACATTACATTAAATACAAATTTCGTAAGAATAGCAACAGAAAGAACTAATTCGAGTAAAAAAATATTAAAATTTGAAAATTCGGTTAAAAATTAAGTAGAGAAATCTAACGAATGCTATAAGCAACTAAAAAATGATGGCAATAGTTGTGGAATGATGCTTAGATTTCAAAATTTTCTTCATTGATTTTATAATAACTTCGATGATCTAACAACACATCAAAGTTCTTAGAAACGAACAATAGCTTCTGTGAAGTAGTGAACGAGAAAAAAAAAAGACAAATAGTACAGGCATATTCTGTGAATATATTGATCACTTGTATATTTCAGTGACATGACTCAATCTAAATTTCACAGCAAAGAGCTTATACTAATGGCAGTGTCCATAGATAGCATTTGACTTGATACAAGAATTAATCATCCAAGCGACCTTTTCGTAGGATCCGACCAATCCTTGAGTTTTCTTCAAAAAGGCTACGCACCATGTAAACCTGAAAGTGAATTCATTCAACAGATTGAATATATCACCAATTCTACACCATCGCAAATACTTATAAATCCGATTTACCTGCACAGAGAGGGCAAAGAGCATGACGAACAAGTGCAACACACTCCAGAAATTTATCATTTCATAACTACGTTCAATCGCAGTTCGATCAGCCAGTTCTATACTTGCATATTGTCTTTGCAACCTTTCAATGGTATTCAAATTATTTTTAACGTTCGTCGTCACATTCTGAAAATAGGAAACCACTTCTGAAACAGCTATTCAAAAGCATAAAAAGAAAAAAAAGACCACTTCAGCTCAGAAGGGAATACTACTTAATTGAGCCTAGGTACCTGAAAATGGTCAACACGTGTGTCCAGTGTATGCAAAAGTTCTGCTCCAACATTGATTTGCTGATCAAAACCTCCAAGAAAATGACCTTGCGCATCCAAAAGAAATAATTCGAAAAAAACCCGTTTATCAGACTGAATGCTGAATGTATTATCAAAACAAAATAAATAGTCACCATAACCAGCACCAACCATATTCAAATCAACCCTGAAAAAACACTTAAAAACACTCCAAAAATCCAACTGACTATTTTTAGACAATAAGTACACCTCCTACATTGATAATTTACCGATACAAGCTGAATAATTTTTCTGCCAACTTAATTTTCTTCCTCTTGGGCAAAAACGAAAGTTCTATAAATCTTCAGTCCATGAAATCTGAATAAGAGTGCTCGAAAATATGCTGGGAAGTTGGTTTACCCACTTGAAACTTGGTTAAGTGCTAATTCAACATTTATAAAAAAAACGAAAACTTTAAGTAGAGCAAAAGATTTATGATAAAATTAGAAATTTTTGACAAACTTGTGCGTCCCATCAGTATGCTTCAGATCATTGATCAAACGTAATCCTTTCGGTGATGTGATATAGAATGTAATATCCAGTCCACCACCCGCAATGACCTGCAATTAAGATACTGACTAGTATAGACGTCTGTGTACCATTAATTAAAATATATTAATTTCTATTCAGAAAATTAGTGAAAACACTACCTGAAAATCGACTTCAAATGATCGATATTTTCCATTAACAATCGTAAAACCGTAACATTCCGTTTTCCCCGCCGGAACAATTACTGTATAAGCAAACTCATCTGCTACTACCAAATACGTTGACAGTACAAAAAATACGAGATGATGTAGGGCCATTATCACGGCATACCTATTTCTCAGCAAGCAGAAAATTACTTTTATTTCTAACAAAATTCCTCATCCATTTCCTCCTAATACTGAAAAAATTTCTGGATAAAAGTTATGGTAAGATGGCGAAAAGTGCATCATTTGGTGACAAGAGGCAGTCAATGCAAATAACCATAATTCCAGTAAATAGAAATGCGCTAGAAATACAAATCATAATGTGTAAACAAAGATCAGAACTTGTCATCATAAATTAAAAGTTCAATTTGTAACATGCGATGTGAAATAAGATAACAAAGTCAGAAAGGGAATATTTGACTTCAATTAGAGACTGACTTATCTCTCAGTTTGCGGATAATGTTAATATTTCTGCTGATCGCTACTAACTCAATACATTACTTAGCCCAAGATCCAGTCCTTTATTCTAATATAAAAAATACAAAAACTCCTTGCTCACATACCATTTTTTACAATCACAATTCTGATATGAATTGGTACCTAATTACAATTTTATAGAAAAAAAAAAAACCCCCTATAGAGAATGTAAAAACCAATGAATTAGTTCCAGACCCATTTAATGTGCTAATGTATCGCTTTTGAAAAGTACACCTGTCATAAAAACCAGTTATAAGTCAATCACGAAACTAAATGCTTAATTCATACGTCTCTTATCTCTTGTAATCTGGCATATTTTTAATACTGAATTTTGTGGTACCCTTTTAGACATATATATTTTCTAAACACTGAATCCAACCCTAACTCATTTATTTCCTTAGTTCACCTGAACTGGCAAGGAGTTTCCATGAATAAAACCCTTCCTACATGTTACGCAGAAATATAAGAGAAATATATCAGCTCGCTACAATACGTACAATATTCAAAAGCTCGTACATACAAAATTTTATTTATATTAACTAAATCTAAAACAAATTGGATTTTCAACTGCAAAGAAGTGAACCGTTAAGTACTTCGCTCGTTTAACTGCAGATGTAATAGAAATCGGAATTCTCTAATTTCCAAATAAACTGAAAATAAATCCATCTAATATATCAAGATTTTATCACTCATCCGTGTTAACTTGGCAGTTATCAAAGTTGCTGGTAAAATAATCAAATACGAAAGGGGACCAGTTTTCAAAACTAATTAAAAAATTTCTTTTTTACAGGAAAATCCTTATTTCTTCCATCATCTCACCCTTCCTGGATTATCGTTCTATCGCCTATCATCAATCGTCGATAAATCCTTGCAATTTTACATAAAACAAATTCTGTTAAACACGTTTATTATGATATGTATCACAGTTTCCGTCCCATTAAAGACATATAGGTCATAACTATCATATCATAAATTGATTACAAGAAAAGATGATACAGATTAATATGTGTCAAAAATGTTGTCGCCTTAATAACTGCCCCAACTTCGAATTATCTTCAAACAAACTTCTTATCATATATACCTGGAAAACATAATACATTAATAAGTGACAATAAGCTATTTCCACTTCAAATAACAACAGCTTATATGCACCCTATAAAATCATATAATAAATAAAAAGCACCTGTAATAAACCAACGATTATTAAAACAGTGGAATTAATGAAGGACCATAAAGTTACACGCTCCAGATTGGCATTCATTACCGACCGGTCGCGCGCTTCATAAGCTCGTAACAGCGACTGATGATATTCGATTTTATTCAGTAGATTTTTGATGTTATTAGAAGCTTTCTGAAATTAGAATACTTCACTCCCACCATCTCTTTTTCAATTAAAAAAAAATGCTAAATCATAATTACATGAATATAAAAGGAACCAATTAAGGACCAAATCGCTAATAACATTCAATTAACTACTGCTTAATACGAAATAATATACTTTTAAGTGCAAAGTCTCATTACATATTTCTTCATAGTGCGCTGTATCCACAAGGAAGGATGTAAAGTGGAAAGACAATCTTTTAAAAAAAAGATGATACTAGAGAAGTGAACAAGTCAATTCTCTTGGGAAATTACAAATGTTCGGGCAGTTTAGTTACAACTTTTTCTTGGAATGAGCGAACACACCTGGAATTTCTGCATTTCGAAACCAAGACCACTATATTCCTGCCTTACAGGACCGAATTCCTCAATCACGTTTGTTTCATCAAAGCTTCCATTTTCATCTAACAAGAAAAGTTCAAAGAATAGAACTTTACGTGTTTGATAGCTAAATGAGTTGTCGAAACATAGCTGATAATCGCCAGATTCCTTCATGAAAAGCCTTCAACAATGTTATTAACTAAAAGCTTATAAATACTTGAAAAACATAACAAAGTAATAATTCTATGTTGTCTCCTCCATATTATCTTTCAGGAGATCATAAGCTGAATTTCGGATGCCTTGAATTCAACAGCACAACAACGTTACCATTTACAAAAACAAACCATCACTGCCACTGTTATGGAAAAATTTGAAAAAGGAAAACACATAAACGAAAATCAGCAGTCTGTTGATAATGATCGGTTTAGTTGCATAAATGAAACGCAAACCTTACTTATGGCTTCCCTCCACCTTTTCCGTTTCTTTCAATAAAATTTTGTCCTCAAAAAGCATCATAAAATTGATATTCAAATCGCCACCATCAATTACCTAAAATTGTGGTTTGAATGTGCCTTCGTGATTTTTCTTTTGCCTCCATTTTTAAATCAGTTAATTTATTCTCCTGAACAGATTTCAAGTTTCCATACAAAGATATGACTCTGATATTATATTCGACTAGGAAGATGATAAGAATTCTGTCAACTATTATCACTGCCACTAGTAAGTTACACAAGTAACAAACTTTAATAAATAGCAAAAAAAGGAAAAAAAGAAGCTTGCTTGATAATCAATTTCCATAAATTTATGATGGGTATTATTAACTGTTTGGAAAAAGCAATTATGTTTTCCAGCATCCACCTCAATCGTGTAAGCATATTCAGCACCGCGGTACATATGAATCAGTAAACTGAGGATGAACAGGACATACAAGTCTGGATTCATCTGATCTATAATGCCGAATTAGAAACATGAAACCATAATCATTCAGAAGCAGTTTTGTCATGAGCTTCCTTTATTGATATCTCAGCCAATCTCAGCCATTCTATTGCAACGAAAGAAAAAATCAGTCTGGCGGAAAAACAACCTTAAATCACTGGATAGTAACCCATTTTTATACAGTAACGATACCCTTTAATATGAGAGTACATAAATGTTAAGTTTTAATTCGAAATATTTCTGCTAGCAGTAACACCTTTCGGTCATTCCAAATGATCGAAATGAAGTAATTTGTCTGCATAAGGAATGAGATATAATCTTTCGGAACATTACTAAGTTCCAAAGAATTAGTTCATTCTACGAAAAGAACTTCCAGTCTCGGCTAATAAATTGCAATCCTGAACCCAGAATCCCAGCAACTCAAATATCTATGCGCAAAAATCTAAGACTGGTTTATGGCCTGCAATTTTTTTGTTTGCATTTTGCGGTTGAGTGGACTGTTATGTAAAACGCGGCGAGCACAAACAAATGTTGTTATAAGTAAGTAGCGTGTGGAAGTACGAGTGAAAAAGGAAGGAAGTGGTGGAGGCGATTGTATGAAGTCCCGTTTTTGATAAGAGAAATGCCACTGATTAACGTGATGATTCGTTGCAGTAGGATAAGTTTTTGGCCAATCTGAAATATTTTTCAACTAGTTACTGGACATTGTAAAGTATTCGCTGTTAATTTGCCGAATAGTCCGGATCTGAAATTTACGCATTCGGCTCAGCTGGTCATTCTTACTTTAATTTTGTTTTTCTAGATTCCATATTCGACATATAAAAGTTAAAATTGGAAGATTTACTTGCGTAATCCCGAGCTTATTTGCGATCTCATCGATGGCTACCTTAGGACGACGGATCGAACCGAAACCATCAACAACCGCTATAACCGAAGCTATTCCACTCCTACTCGTTCCTGTTGCTCGACAGCCTGCAGTAGCAATCCCCACACAATTTATTCCACGCACAATTTTTATTGATGCCCAAAGTTTACAGGCAAATATGGATTCCAATAGAGAAGGTAACGATCAGTATTTTAATTAGATTTAATATTCCAAAAAAGTTCAGACAAAATTAGCATTTTCCTGATTACTATCTGGAAATAACAATCAGAATTAGTAAGATAAGGTTATAATTATAAGTCTTTTGTCTCGAGAAATCTTTAGCATTGAAAACTATTATAATAATCACATAGAGTTATTTCTCCTTTTCGTTTATCTCCCATCGTATATATATGTACACATCTTTTTATCCTTCCAAATCTCATTTATGATTGTCTTGAAAGTAACGACTTTCTGTTTATGGTTATCCTTTTTCTGTACCGATTGATCAAACTTAGGTCACTCTCTTCCTGTTTTCGAACTATTCATGCATGTTGACAGATTTTTCATCTTTTGACATTGCTTTTATTCCTGTGTGGGTATTTTTGTAACAGATATAGGATTTGGTCTTGAAATATTAATTTCGATTATTCTCTTTAGCATTCCAATTTATTTACTTACATGATTTTAATTCCATATAGCACAGCACTCCTGTTTCTTATAAGCATTACAGCCCTTACATATTTATATTCTTTTTAACACTGCAGTCCATTCTTTTTCGTCACTATGATTTTAATTCGCTTATTCTTTTTAATCCTGTACTTCCTATCCCTTTTCTTAATACTAATGCTGATATTTTTGAGACTCATTAAAATAAAATAGGAAGGTATATAATTCTTTATTATCACTTGTATTCAAAAATGGGAGGTAATGTGCTTTCATAATGCTGCAAATATTATATAACGATTCATTTTTTGATGTTTATACACTCGATAAAAAATGTTTGATGTCCAGAGGACGCACTCTATTTTACTTCTTCATTTTACCCATGTGTTTTTTCGTCGAGATAAGGCCTTCAATCATGAAAGTAATAAGGAGTAAGGGTCATGCCATTTCTGTTAAAATCATAAAAACGTTAAGTAAAATATGGAACAATATCAAAGTTACAGTTCAAAGATCTTTATAAAAAAAAAACCCGAATAGTCTATCATACCTATTCTATCAGACATATGTTTGATACCTCTTTTGATTTTTTTTTTTCAAACTTGGAAGAAGCTAACATATTATTACTTTCACTAGTTTTAGTTTCTCTTTTGTATACTTCAGAATCAGGAAATTCTCTGGCTGCATTGAACTGTTTTCTTTTTTTCTTTAAGATTTTGCAGCATTCCTTTGCGTGACTTGTGCTGCTTCCAATTTCTGGTTATTCACTCTATTCTGTTAAAGACGCAAAAACGAGGGGAATAATTTTTTGAATACTAAGTTTCTCGTCCTTAGTTTCGGATGGAACCCGCTCAATACTGTTAGACCATGGTGAGATATTTATTCCGGAAGTACTAGACATGCCAGAACAATACTACTGCTTTCTAGTCGACTGAAACTGGGAAGGACTATCGTAGTCTGAAAGCCTGACAGACAATGGGAAGGGCTATCGTAGTCTGAAAGCCTGACAGACAATCAACTGACAGTATTTGTTTGACTGATAGCACTTGCTCTAATATCGAATCATTAATAGAAGACGCTTTGCAGACATCAAGCAGAACTTGATCAACTTTTTTTTTAATCAGAGGAATTTGCATAATTACAGTACACAATTAAATGACATATCCGAAATAGAATTTACGAAGTTATTCAATTTCTAATTTTGGAACAGAAATTACATTATTAAGAGAAATAAAGATAAATTTTGTTCGCTGTTGTAATAATGAGGAATTTTACTTGAAGATAGGTTATGGTGTAGCAGCTGTTAGAGACCAAAATTAATGTTGATGCCATGTGCAATATTATTTGGATCAACAAAATGCCAACTTCTTTGTTTTTTCTCCTTTGTATCTCTAATCCCCTTTCATCATTTGCAAATATCCGTTTTCGTTTTTGATATGTCCCAAGTTTGATGTATTTTCCCTGAATTAATATTCAGAATTTATGTTGCGCTCGTATTTATTTTTACTGACGGTTGTTTGATGAATGACCGGAATTATGGCTCCGATTTCGCTATTCCTGCAAAAATAAGTATATGATGTGTTATTTCTGGATGAAACATGAACAGATCAACATATGAATAACGGTTTCATATTGCTTGTTTACTGGATACTTTAAAGAGCAGCGTGTGATCGGAAGTAGTTTTTTTTTTTTCTTGGTAGAATGGAGAGTCGTGAAAGACCAAGTGAGCAGACATAGAGAATTGAAAACTTAATCTAAATTGACAGAAACTATTGCTTATTGCTGTTGCTGACACTCGTAATCTATAAGATTGAATACCAACAACAAAACTGATATAATGAATCTTTGAGCAAAACGTGGTATTATATATATATATAATCATATTTTGACCAAGAGATACTGAAATTATAAACGAAACAATTCTACAGTTAAGCCCATAAGCTTCATCAGGAAGTTGTTAGATTTAAGAAAATTATGCAATCATTTGACAAATTACTTCATCGTGTTTCAAGATATTAATATCTGCTATTGTTTGCATGTGTCCTAAGCATTAGTAATAGTTATTGTATTTTTTAGACATGCAGTTATCTGATACAAAAAATTCTCTAAATGATGTTTCACGATGTTACGTTCTTCCTTGCTGTAAATGAAATAAACAGTTGACAATGTGGCGCAAGCTAAAATGACATAGCAATTTACGAAAATTTTCGCTGGAATATTGATTTCTTCGCCGAAAATATCAACCAACAATGCTGGCAAAAAGTTGAAACTAAGAATGCCAAGTTCCATTATACCACAATTCCATATAGCTTGAATTAGCATCAACCATTCATATTTGTAAGATCTCATTGCATTCGTTCCACGTCCAGCATTCATTCGCCTAATTCCTAAACATATTTCTTAATTTAGCGATGAAACAAATTAAGATATGAAGGAACATTTCATTTCATAGAATAAATTTTACAATAACTTTCCAAAGCTTATTTGAACTAAATCTTTTAATCTCTTAGTCTCTATCATGCAAGAAATTTGATAGCACAAACTTTGATTTCGATTGTTATCTGCTCCAAATCGATGTTTACGACGTATGTTGTAGAATATCGCAACATACAAGACAAACATTATATTGGGTATGCATAATGCCCAAATATAACGAATTCTAAAATATAATGAGAATTAAAAAACATGAATAATTGAAAAATATTTTCTAGTTGAAATTTACTGCAACGGCGAAGAAGTGGAAAGATACTGTAGAATGGAAATCTTTGTTAGCATTAAGTTTTTAAAAATATCTGTTCGATCGAAATTTTTGATTTGGAATAATACGAATTCAAAAGCATACGTCTGAAATTTTACAGCTTAATAATTTTAAGCTTAGATTCAAGATTTGCTGAAAATTGAATAAAGCGGTAGTGAAAAATAACCTCCACCAAATATCGCCTATTTCCTTTGATTTTGTACAATCTCCTTCCCAAGACACGCTCCGAGCAAGGAATTTTCTGGTACAATAAGAAAAATCGCAAATTGTGATCACTAAAAATTTAGCCTTATTATGAACAATCCATTGATAAGTTTGGTAAGGATTGCTGGACCTTTGAATGTTCAAATATTAATAAAACAGATGAAAATTAAGGAATTCAGATTTAAATCGGCCTATTTTGATAAAATCGGATTTCCAGAATTTGGTGTCATGAGAGTTACTGCAACACAAAAATGGCAGAATTGAATAGCATTCAAAGATGGCAAAGTATTATTCCAGAATCTCTGCTTTGACGAATGTTGAATATAAGATACCTATTCATATATTATTTAAAGAATAACAATTATTGTTTGAAAGGAATCATTCTAATCACTCTTTGAGCATATCAACGAATCATACCCAACACTGACAACCACACGAAAGCAATTAGAAAATACAGCCTTGTTGACTCGAAAAAAGCGTTGTATTTTGGTAAAACAAACGCCACAAAGCGATTCAATGTCAGCAGAAATGAAAAATGGAGTACGGCAAAGATTGCAAAAGTATTGAAAGTTGAGAATGTGTTGTTAATCCATGTCGTTTGATTCACTAAAACATTTTAAAACAAATTATTTATTTAAAAAACTTTTCTTATGATTACGATGAAGATGTTCTGATCTAATTATCTTCAAAAAGTTCCTTACAAAGAGAAGGACATTTTTGTTTGGAGGCGCTATGAAATGCGTTTTTTAAAAATCTCATTTTAATATTCTGAATTGCTGATTTTGTTTACAACTGAAAAACAATTTTAGACAATATAGAACCAAATTTATCGACTAATATTGATAAGATAAGGAAATTTTAGTTTCTCTTTTTCGAGAAAAAATGGGTAATTTTGGTTGTTAACAATAATCCACATTATTGAAATATTTTACCCACGGGATTAGAAATCAACACATTTACTACATTCCATTAGCAGTAATTCCTTATATTATCATTTTTAAAAGAATGAAAAAGCAATTCAGTTGAATAAGGGAATGGTGCCAAAGTAAATATATCTGTGAGATGTAAATAAAACAACTTACCATTCGTACTATTTTGATTTTGTAATATTTCAGGCAGTACAACAACAATTTGTGGGATAAAAGATGCAAAATTGGAAATAATTAACTGTAATGCGATGAGAACAAATGCTTGACAATAAGGACTGTGTTGTCTTCTACAGATTAATACAGTAGCCATTAGCAAATTACTGATAATGCTATACATCAAAAAAATGATAAAAAGTAGAACTGCTGTGTATTTTATAATCACATGCTTTTCATCTCTTATGTCTACATTTGTCATATTTCCTTCATGGCAATTTACAAATAATATCAGAAATAATACAATAATATAGTAAGGACGAATCATTCTTCTCTTAACTGATAAACTTCATAATTTTCGATTCGATAGGAAAAAAGGATTGTTAATTGATATGAAATTGTAAAGCGTGAAATAATAGCTGCCAAGGATTGAGAATTGTATTCGAAATGGTAAATGTTACCGATAATGAGAATGCATTAATACTGAAAAAGAAATAATAATTAGTAGATAGCAAAATTATATGTTTATTCCTTGTGCAATTGTCATAGAAACTATTAAAAGCATTATCACTGCCATCGTCGTTGCTTCCATCCATTGAATAAAATATTTAGACTGCGTTTAATGAGCTTATTGCGCCAACATATGAATTGATTTCAGTTCTAACTAATTCAATTTGTACAGTAATTTCTTCTCTTCATCAAAAGTAACTCTTTCAGAAATAATCAGCTAATGACGATATGAAGCAAAATTAATAAAAAACAATCAGTCAGTTACACTATGAAAGCAATATTCACTTTGGCAATGCACCTTCTGATAACAAATAGAAATAAAATACGACAGCCTGAATTTTCCGCAAAAAGTTTTGTAGACGATAGCAAAACATTGATTTTTTCAATTTAAATTATGGAATAGATTACACTTACTTATTGATTTTGTTATACATTTGGATCTACGAACTGTTTCTTAGATGCATGTACAATATTATGTAAATCTGTATAAATCAAAATGTAAATGCTCCCTGTGGCTTTTTATAAAACGTTCCAAGCTCTCCATCGATTGCTTTCAGATTTTGATACAATCTTGCATTTGAATAGAGCGAGTTTTTATATAAATATACTTTTTTTCACATGTCACCTCCTTGACAAAAAAAAAGTGAGTGAGAGGGTTTTTTGAATGCGCCCCGCATCACGCCCCTCATCAGGATTGAATTTTTTGACTCTGCCTCGTACCACGCCTCCACGAGAGGACAGAACTTATTCACCACGCATATTTTCTGTATTGACTGCGGCTACTTCCTCAAATGTTTCAAGTTCTTCATAGATTGATTTAAAATTTTCATACCGCGTCGCGTTCAAATAGGCGGGTGTTTTTAAATAAATAAGGCGAGTAATTCAGGCTTTTCGTTTGTTTTTTTGCTTTGTGAGAGATGTAATTCGTTTAGTTTTTGATTTTTTGGGAATTTAGTTGCGTTGCACAAATTTCGAGGTCATGATAGTGGATAATTAAATGTTTCGTTCAAGCAGTTTATTTCACAGTAGCTGTGGGTATACAACATTTTCTTGTTATTCTGTGGAGTTATAGAGATTGTCTGGTTTGCCGACTCCAGAACACGCAACATATAATTGTTCATGTGAGGAGCAATCGTATCTAGATCTAAACCACACAATTCCAAAGATTGCCCTGAGCTTTGCCGATGGTTCTCTTAAACTGAATTGGCATATCGTTGGAATCGTAGGAATGCAAGGAATAAGAACATCTTCATCTTTGAAGAGTCTTGTCAAAGTTTCTGCTTCTACGATGTTGCTCATTAATTTTTTTATTGCAAGCCGCGTACCGCTGCAAAGTTTTGTCTGGTTGATGTTTCGCAACATGCTAATTGTTAAGTCAATTTTCAACTGCAGTATATGCACTGGCATACCTGTCATATCGAGTGAATTCAAAAATTGTGTTGGATAATTAACGGCTTCATATGCTTTCACAGCAATGCCAAAGGACTTATATGTGAATGCCTCGTTTTGAATTTTAGACTGAATAATATTGTTGAGTTCGTCGAACGTCTTTGTTCTTAGCCGCAAGAATGATTCGTTCATTTAGCCCACCGTGATCCGTATAATTGGTTTGAATATCAAGAAATGCCTTTTCAAACAACTCTTCTTTTGATGTTACTAAATTACAGATGTTATGAAGCAATGAAATTCATCCTGAGGCCAGATCAACCGACAGCTTTCCGTTCTCAATTTCTAGCAATTGATGTGCGAAGATTCCACTTGATCGATCGTTTTGCAGCTGAACACGCTGCAGTTAATTCCAACGTTTTTACTGCCGCTACAAAATAATGTATTCCAGGAAAGCAATTATTTCATTCGCTAGTGTCGATAGAGGAATCACAAAAAATATTTGTCTGAAATCTCTAGCAAGCAATACTAATGCTTTCCGAAATGGTCTGATATCTCCGCACAAATCTTGCAATAATCGATCAAGAGCCTCGAACGATTTTTTTGCGTCGTTTTTACATTCATCCCAAACAACAAGTTTGCATTTTTCAATACTTTTCTCATATCCGATGTTTTGGAAATGTTACATGTGAGAGTTCAATGAATTGCATGCTCAATGGCAATTTCAAAGCGGAATGAGCACTTCTTCCATCTGGTAGCAATGCTGCAGCGATTCCGGATAATGCAAGAGCTAATGCCATGCCATTTTGGGATCGAATTGCTGCCAGAATCAATCTAATTAGGAATGTCTTCCCGGTTCCTCCTGGAGATCTAAAAAGAAGATTCCTCCAAATCGCTTATTGACAATTTGTATTATATGATTGCAGATCCTTTTTTTAAAACCTTAGCTCAGGAATATTTGATTGCACATATGACAAAAGATCAGTCATGCTATAATTTTTTCGTGACGCAATTCTATATCGAACGAAACAGCAGCAGATCGATTACCACCATTTTTGCGCTGATTAGAGCAATAACACGCCTCGGATTACTTTCCGCATCGTTGAGAGACCGTTTTGGCATCCTTTTGTATCTCGAATTTACTCTTTTGAAAAGAATAGAACTTTAGAGTCTATAATCGCTACTTGTCCATTTGGCAGGTATTCAACTCGATCACATCTTGCTATCAGTGAAATTCCTTTTGTCATTCAAGTAACATGGTCCTTTATAACACGTTTCAGTTTAAAATCTTAGAAGCCTCTAGATAAAGTTAATAAAGACATGAAGTGAACATAGTGCAAAAAACTACGCATAAAACATTAATTATATAATACGCATAAAACATTAATTATATAATACTCGTGTCACGCAACTTGCATATAGAATACTAAATAGCTTTATTACCATAGCATTCCCAATTGATTGGGAACTTTGTTCGCGATTTGTAAACACAAGTTTTCAATCATTATCAACGCTTCGTTGTAGATTTCTGCTGTGAAATCGATGTTCATGTTCGTTGCGTATTCTATAGAGAATATCTTCAGTCATACGTGATTTATATTTCTCCCACAACTATGTTGGAGATGAAGGGCAGCAAGCGTCAATATGACTGCCAACAATATGCGAATTTGATTTGGATGTGATGTTATTAATGCAAATATCCCAGTGTCGGTCGTTCTTCAATAAATTCAAAGCTTGAGATGCACTGTGGAAAGTAACATGTGTAAAGCCGTTGACAACTTTTAATTGCTGGAAGAAGGTTGGACCAGGCACATTTACTAACAATATGCGAAGGATGAAGCATTCGTCTTGATTAAGATGCAAGATGTACAATTTGCCCATCATAGCTCGTTTGAATATGCCAGATTGTCCGTCAACTGGTTCTCCTCTTTTGTGTTGTTCAAGTGATTCTCTACTCGCATTCCATTTATAATACGTAGGCGCTTCCAAAAAATGGACTGAACATCATTTAGAACCGTTTCATTGTATGAAGTTTACCTAACTTTAGCATTTCTGACCGTATTTCATTTTTGATGCCTTTTTGTTGTATTTAAGCGTTTTATTTCTTTATCTTGTAGCCAAAACTTTGCAAAAATTAACTGCAATCCTTCAGTTCCATCCTTTCGTGTATAGAAGTGTCAGTGTAGAGAAAGTAGTTAAAATTGTATCCGGTGAATTCAGGGCTGTTTATTGCGTATTTGAAGCCGTGAAATCAGCATCGTTGTCCATTTTTCAGATGTACTGCTAAGTGAACAACATTTGGACTTCTTTCATGTATGGGAAATGAAAGAATTCACCGTACAGCTTCATTGTTGCTTATATATCTTCTAGTCAGATACTGTGCCATTTTTCATCGACAGAATAAAACCGCATTCCTATCATTTCTTTCTGGCTGCACGAGAAATTGCCATATCGCTGCCTTTATTTACGTGTATTTGATCGATTTGGCATAGTTAAATATTCCACGTTTATGTGCGCTTTAAATGTTTTTAATAACAAGGACGAGTATGGAACAACCCAACCGGTTATCTAGTTCGATGTCATATTCCGCATTTGTATGGTTGCTAATTTACCGTCAACCTCTGTCGATCTTTTGTATAAAGGATATCCATTGTTTCTTGTAACTATGTTGGATACTAATGCTCGAGGATATCACTTAGAACATTTTCCATCTATCATGCATGGTGAATTTGAATTCAATGCAGCGTAAGATGTATGCATCATATTTTTCATCACAACTCCATACAAATCTTTATAACGTTGGCATCAGATATTTCAGCACATATTAAATCATCGATTTAGTTTGAAGTGATTTTGTCATAAAGCCAGATTAGTATATTTGCGACAGTTCTCTTTTTTGCCATTCCACTAAGTAAATCTAGCGGGGCGTAGACTCAAATATTTCATGTTTTATATAAAATCCATCAGCGATTTCAGCTTCTGTCTGAAAATACATGCTCTGATGTCATGCCTATATCCATCGGCGATTGCCTAGGAAGTGAGATTTTGTATATCATCCCATGTTGGATTGCATGTGAATGTAATGAATAAGTCTGGACTTCTGTATTCGCGAACATATGCAATTGTATCTTGAACGTACTCATGAATATGACGTGAACTGCTTGCATATATAGATGGCAAAATCGTTTGTCTTCCAACGTTAGTTGTATTACTGTCATTAACAACTCATCTCGCAAATGAATGTATTCTTGTGAGCAAAGCTTGATTTGATTCAAACGGTTGAATATCAAATATTTTTGCATACATATCTAGATATTTTGGTGAAACAACTGACGGCATTTCAAAATGTGATAGTCTTCATTCTCTCGAATCAGTTAATCGGTAAAAATAATAGTTCATTGCGCTACATTTCTTATTTATTTCTTCGCCACTGGTTGGATTTATCATCTTAACGTTGAAGTGATCCATCGGCACCATCCCAAAAAATGATTGGATACTGCAAAGCATCTTAACATCGATGAGTTTCTGCAGTTTGTGTTCAATGAAAAACAATATTTCTGAGCTGGAATCGATCTCCGAATATAATAATTGCCCCTTCGACTATAATTGGAGCATTGAATCTTCGCACGTGTTCTCCAGCAGGTGTTTTATCGGCATGAATAATCTTGTGTGCATCAGACGGTATCATGTCAATTGCTATTTTAAACAAACGCAATAAATTTTTTGTTTGTTTTTTTTTTTTTTTATGAAGAGGCTGTTGCAATTGGTAAACGACGGATCTTTCTAGTCGATATGGACTTCCAGCGTATTATATTACAATTTGATAAGCTATATTTCTTCTGCAATTAGTGTTTAATGTTGTCATATATCATTCAAATTTATATATAAATTTAAACTAAATAAATAAAATTGATCTGTATTAAATTTGACTAAATACATTGTAAAGGAAATGGCAGCAAAATAATCTTCAAAGCTTAATTGTGGCCAAAATTTTATCAGATTTTTGCTTTCAACATAATTTTCAGTATTTATCTGGTCGTAACATTATTCGACCTTGATGTTTTTTAATTATGAAGTCGATGATAACTGGGTCATTTGAGATTTATATTTTAAAAAAAAAATAATTTGTCATTAAAAAATTTCTTGCAGACATCTATCCCATAATAATCAGATATGAAATTCGGTCAAAAATACAAATCGTAAAAATGTATTACAAGACTATAACGCAAATGTACTGATAATAGTTTAAATTTTGCTTGAGAATTGAAGAATTCTTAGAAGAAGTTTTGAAATGGTTGCATCAAAGTTGAGATGCGATGATAACACATTGAGTTATATTATTCATCTATTTATAAATGCGAAGTTAATAATGAGCATATTAATATGCATATTCATTCTTTATTTACCAATGTTTTAAATTTGTTTTCAAATTTAAATTTCTTTTCAAATATTAAACTTCATATTAATGAAAAAAATATATATCTGTTAACTGATTGCTTATGTATTATTCTTTGCAGCTAGCAATTTTCTTGAAACTTTGACATTTGAATTGAAATTTAAAGAAAATTATTTCATTTGCATTAATTTACTAAAGAAGAATTTTCAGGATCTGTAATAAATGCCGAAACACGTTCCGCGAACCATCGTGGATATTTGATATAAAAATCGTGACCACCAAGGAAGTAACTATCAAGTCTGGAAAAGATTACATTCTTCAAAATATGTAAGTCAGTTAATTAATAAAATGAACAGAAAGATGGATGCGACAAATTATAATTACAAATGCAAAGAAAATAAAATGAATAAATATAAATCCTCAATGTTTGTGTAAAAAATCCATATTTTACCATGAAATAATAGATTCGTATTGTTATGGCTAGAAAATGCTAACTTTTTAAATAATATATGAGAAAAAAAGGTACTTGCAGTTGGGAATAACAGTTGGAAAATATTTAGGATCATTGCAAAATCTGTCCATGCCACCATTTAGAATTAATACTGGAATTTTTAAACTTGGCAATATGTGGTCTGATGGAAAACGACCACCAAGCAATTCGTAAACTCTGAAAAATTCCAAAAAATTTTATTATCATTTTATCATCAGCAAAATAATAATATTGTAATTTCATAATTCAATTTTGATTAATACGTCTTCCTAATGAAATGAAAATTAATTTAAAAATAAGAAGTGCAGTATATTTTTGTGTTCTATTCATATTTTTTTGTTTATTTCTTAATAAATTATATCCATAAAATAACGAGTTTAAAAAAACTGAAAATATTTTCAAATAAACAAAAATTTTTAAGATTTTCATAAATTCGACATTCGACAACTGACAAAATATAAATTTTTCATCCAAATGGTATTATTCTTAGACCACTTACTGCTGAACTACATTGCATAAATCGATCCATTGTTTCTTCACAAATTCCTTTGGATAATGTATCAAAAATGGTTCCATAGCGTCTGGTAACCATTCATCGGTGTTACGCATACCTGAAATACATATTTTATCATTCGTTATCTTCTCATTTTTCATTCAACTTTTTATAATGAAATGTGGGTAAAGAATCATTTCATTATCATTTATTCTTTCCCATTTCAATATAAAATAATCATTATTGCTTACAAAATTTCGGTCAAAAAATTGAAAAAATGAAAAAATTTGTACCGTAAATAACGCGTGCAGCACGTGAATCAATACGGGTAGTTGCAGAAAGCAAAATCATAGTGTTAACAAGTTGTTTTCCACGTGCAGCTACGTGAATCGCTGTTCGACAACCTTCACTCCATCCCAATACTGTGAAGGGTGTTAAATTTAATTGCTGAAAAGTAAAAAAAGCAATTACTGAACTTAATAATATTTATCTTATCATTATTGTATTGATCAATTTTCAAAATTCCATTTTTATTTATCATTTCTTTTTTTTAATATTATGTAAAAATTTATGATATCAAAATTTTTGTTTTGCACTAAAAAGTCATACCTTCTTTTTCTATCAAAATTTGAATCATTTGATAAAATATTTGCTATATACAGTTTTTCCCCAAAGCTTCGAATACTATTTGCTGATCTACGGTGGTAGAAAAACAGAATAAAAAAAAATATTAGGCTTTTAAAATATAATTTGAAGAGTTTCATTTTCCAATCATTTAGTGGGACAATTTCCGTATTGCTTTTATCTAAAAAAATCCAAAAATTAAATAAATAATGGAACCTGCATAAGCTTAATACAAAAAGGTGCATCTTTCATACATCGATACACTTCTTGCCGCCTAAAAATAAAAAATTTCAGATTTGCAAAGATTTAAAAACTTGAAAAATATTTTCATTCTGCTCAACATGAAAGAAAATTGAGATGGTTTAGTGAAATGATAATTAAATAACTTGAAATAATGAAGAATGATTATAGGATCTGGTTATGTAAATAAGAAGGTAATATGAATGAATTACCTATTGGGAGGACGACTGGTACCATAGCCAGGTGGATCAATACAAACTATCGAGCAGAACGTAGGATTAAAAGCTTTTAGTACTTTTTCTGGAAAATCCTTTTTATAACAACCTGAAATTGTTTGCTGTGTTTTTTTATTTCATCTCAAAATTTTATAAATTTTATATTTTGCTTTTTCATTATTTTAATTATCATTTTTGCGTACGAAAGTTTTACCATTTCTTTTTCTCTCTAATTTATTAATTTGAAATTAAACAATCAGTTCTTTAACAATTTTAGACTCACTTTTCAAATTAAGCATAAATTCTTCATTTAGCTTACGGAGTGAACAAAAAAGAATAATTATTTATTATTTTAAAAAAAATTGAAATTTCAATCAAATTTTTACCTACAATAAAAAGAATCACAATTATAAGATTTACAAAAAAAAAAAAGGGGAGAATTACTCAGTCTTACCGACACCTCCACAAATGAACAACATATTATATTTTCCACTACCATATCTACAATATCCTATCTTCTGATCATCGATCATCGTAATTGATTCCGTAATTTCGTTCGATGAAAAATTTTCATGATTGGTATCATCAGCGAATTCTTTAAGATCTATTGGCATTGTCTAATTTGAATATTCTAGTAGCTATTGCAGAATTTTTTCACTGCTTTGATAATCTGAAAAAAATATTTTATTTAAAATTTGAAAAAAGCAAACAATTATTTTATTTTTCGTTTCGAATAATAAAATGAAAGAATGCAAATTAATTCAATAATTATTTCTTACCGATAAATATGTAAATAATAATAAACAAAAATGCAACCAGCTTGTGGAATAAGTAAACAAACAGTTATATTGGCTTTCTTTTCATTACCTTTTCCGTTTGTCCTACATTCATAATATATATGTTTGCACATATAAGTATTCAATTCTAAGTTTTCTTTCAGCAAACAACCGAAATTTTTGCAAGTGTTAAATAATAATTACAGTAGGCTGCGGAGTCGACAATACTATAAAAACTTGAAAGAAGTTAGTATTCACATAACTATTAAAATTTAATTTATGATTTCTAAGTCGTGCGATAAGGCCATATGAGACCAAGACTTCGAACCACTTCGCAAATTTTCAATAAATCAAATTATGCTGCACCAAGATTTTTAGCCACTCTTTTCAAATTAAATCATTTTAAATATTATATGCTAAAGTTTAAGTTTCGCAATCAAAATTCTAGTTTTAATTTAAGCAAATTATCTTTTGATCAAAAATTACTTAAGCAAAAAAAAAAAATAACTATCGCCATTCAAAGTTGTATTTAAAAAAATGGATAACTTTCAAATTTCTACAATCGTCATGACGAATCCTGATTCTTCTACTGACCTTTTTAATAAATACTGCGAAAATGAATTTCAAAAAATATGAAAGGAATTTTATTTCCCATAAACTTCAACCATTTTTTGAATGATGGAATGGAATTAAATGGTACACATCAACTTGTTATTTTGAAAAATTTCTTATAAAAAAATTCAACATGTTGAAAGAGAATTTGAGGTGAAAATTATAAAAATACAACTTTGCGAGTAAAATTAATCAATATTGTTACACTGAAAGCAATATGAATTAAATTAAAAAAAAGTGTGCCAAACATTTTTCACTTATGAAAGAAAATGAAAACAAACTAAAAAGATTAAAGCAAAAAAAGAAGAATGTGAACTGACCGAATTACTCTTAATGTAGTCCTGTCACGCTTATAAAGGTTTTAACTTAATTCAAAAAAATTTTCAATGAAGATGCATCATCAGGATTTCTAACAAGAAATTGCGCATTTTTTTGTACAACTTTATGATATTTAGGCAAAACTAAGTCACACTTTTATGCTTTAAAAAAATAACAAGAAAAAACATTTTAATTCATTTTTCATCCATTAATGCTCCTTTTTTTGTCTTCATTTGAATCTTATCTTAGTATATGATGATGGAAAATGAGGGCAAGCCAGGTGTAACATTCACCAATTAACCTGTTTGTGACCACAATTATATTTCGTAAAAAACATCACAAAGATATCACGATAGTACTAACATTTTTCATCAATCAGAAAAAAAAAGTAATACTCAAAGGAACAGATTTTGTTTGTTTTAACACCGTAACTCTTAATATACTTATTTGATTTTTTTTTTTTTTGTAGAAAAAAGAATAAACTAAAAAATAAAAAAAGAAGAAGGTAATACGGAAAATAAAAGAAGATAATATTAGTCAATTTTTTTAATAAATTATTAATAAAAACACTTTTTTTTTTTTGTATTGGAAAACTTGAGAAATTTCCTTCAATGTAACAATTAATTGATTCTGACATTCCGTCCTAAATTCATTTCTTCAAATCATTTCCATCATTACTTCGTTTTTTGATTAAATCATAAAAAGTATATGGAAGGCATAAAATTTCCTATTCAATCATACTGTATGAATTTGTGATTCATGCGAATTGCTGGAATTGCTGACATATATACATTTAACAACGAAAGATGTCGGACGTTACATACATTTAAAACACATATGTATACATTTTATTTCCTCATAAAAATGTTAACTTTTGAACTTTTCAAAAAATAAACTACCGAAATCTTGCGTTTTTAATTCGAAAAATTATGTAATTTCAAAAAATGAAAGAAGGAAATGATTCATTTCTTTCCCTTTTCTCTAAATAGTGCAATTTCGAAATTCAATCACTAATTTTCATCTTACAACAAAAATTTATTGAATATTCAATCATAATGCTTGAATAAATAAATATATTTATAATTACGCAAATATATTATTCAAATTGCAATGTAAAAAAAATTAATTTTCGAAAAATAATATTTAGTCTTTCAAATCTTTAAGTTTCTTTTCATAAACAATAATGAATTAAATCTCAAAATTTCCGGTGTTTCTTAATATTAATATATTTCTTAATTTCCGGTTTTTCTTAATATATGGATGAATTTCAAGTATGGCTTTTCATGTTCATCTATTTCAATTTTTATATTTTTAATTTTAATCTGCTGCTTTTATTATCAATGTTCATCATTTTCCTGAACGCTAACACAACCAATATTTGTTATTTTGGTTATTATTTTGAATAACGTGATCTCTTATTATTATCATCCTAAACAAGTCTATTAAAAGCACTACAAAGTTTCCTTTAATTTTCACAAACATTTTTAGACTAATTAAATGTTCAGAAAAGATTAAAACTTATAATTATACCGTATTATTAATGGTAATGCAACTTTGCAAAGCGATCAAAATGAATGCTATAAGATTCATAGAATTTCTACGCGAAAAAAAAAAAAAAAAAAAAAAAAAAAAACGAGTTGTTTAAATTCTGTAAGCGTCAAAGCTTTAAATTTAATTTGTAAGCTTTAAATTCTGTAACCTTCTAAATCTTTTTTTTTTTTTTTCAAATTATTATATGATAACTGACTTTCAAAATTAAAGCATCTCAGAGAAGCTATCATCGATGACTTATTGATAAATTTGAATAAATAGATTCTTCTGATAGTAAAAATTTACGGCGCACTAAAAGTTAACACTCACTTTGAAGAAATTGCTTTCCAATTCTTTCAAGTATCTACTATTTTTTATTTTCATCGGCACTTGAGAATTTATTTTTAATAAATATACATATTCAAAAATGTTATACATTCAGCAATACATTACATCCTATCTTTCGTTTCTTCGTTCAGCAAACGGGAAAATTATATCCGGAAAAGCAGCAATATCTACTACATTTAAAAGCAAAAGAAATTTAATTAGATGATCAAGTAATGTTATTATAGGTTGAGCAATAATTTTCAACCATTAAATATTATATTATAATATAATTCATCCAAAAATCATTTTCATTAGCAACAACATTACTTAACACTTAACAAAATTGCAAAGTAAGAAAAACAAAAAAGCAAATATTCGGAAAGATCCTTCAAACACTAACCAAATTAATGAATTATCTGATTTTTAAATAAATCATAAAAGCATGCCGGGTATAATATATATTTTTTAAAATATTTTAAAATGTTAATTAATCCAGTCATTTTAATTTATATCACATTGTTTATGTTTAAAAATAGTTTGCAAATATTTTTGTACATGATTTTGTAAATCCGTAAATTTACAATCAATATTTGTTTCACTTTTTTTAACTTCTCACATCAATGCATTTTAACATACATATATCGATCGATATCTCCTATCAGCGACTGTTAAAAGATTCGATTACCAAAATTTCGTGAATTGTTAACCTAAATTAAAAAAAAATCAAAAATTTGATCTATCACATGTTCATAATTTATGAATAGAGAGAAAAATAAGTTTTTGATTTGAATACACGTTTTTGACCATTAATATTTGTTTTGAAAAAAGTTTTTAATTAAAGGCAAGTCTTTTTCTTCACTTATTATCAATTACTTTCCTTCTCACCAAACTTTTTAACTCGATTTTCTTTCTGAACTTATAATCAATTTAAAAAATTTATTATTGCCATTATCTTTTGATATAGCTATTTATCGTTTTCTTTAATAAATTCGTTTTATTTTCACTGTAACATTATTCATTTTTCTAGTTTTTCGATTTCAGTGCATTCTTTATTTTTAAATGATTGGTAATAGTTACAATTATAAATGGTGGGCTCAAAAAATTTTAAAACATCTTTTTTAGATATTTCAAATATTTATAGTCATTTAAATGATCATTCATTTTTTTTTAAAATTCTTTTCCAAACTAATCGCAATCAATAAAAATATTGCAGTATATAAATCTTATAAAACTAATAATTACAAAATTTGTTTTAACCATTGGCGACTTTTATTGCATTCTCTTTTTTTTCTATTTTTTTCTTTTAAAATGTCTTTCAAAATATTTCAAAAAGAAACTTTAACAAGTGGCGTGATCCATATCACATCACTATTTTTTTAATAGTATATAATAAAAAATTAAATTTAAGTTTCATTTTTAATTTCACTAATTGATTGAAATGAATGGGCACATTTCATGGTTTATAATTGGTTTCTTAATTAATCAGATCAAATAAACTTACACGAATATTTCATTAAGCATGAATGCTAACTGCATGGCATGCAACTTAATATTTACAGACAATTTGTGCAATTTGCACTATTGCAAATATTTTTTGAAAGTGCTTGCAAAATTTTTAGAATGTGCAAAATTATTTCCTGTGACTGTCATATAAATTCAAATTTCAATGAGATTTAAATAAAAGGAAATTAAAAAAGTAAATATTATTCATTTTTAAGTTCATACAAATTCGTGACCGGTTTCTGTATCATGCTAAAATGTTTGATAAAGTGTGTGGATTCGATTGTTGAATGAATATTTGTTGAAGTAACATTCAAATAAATGAATAAGGAACAAACAATTCCGGATAACGATCGATTACCTTCTGTTGATGATATTGTGTTATCAGCTAGAAATAAAGCTTACAAATTGATATCAATTATTGGTGAAGGCGGTTATGGAAGTGTTTTTTTGGCCAGATGTGAGAATGATGAAAAGTAAGTAGAACCTTGTTATGAAATGATTGAGTAAATAGTAGCAAATATTATAACTTAAAGCTAAAGTTTCATTGTCCATTTCCTTGTGTAAATAAATGTTGAAAATAATTACAAATTTTACTGATTAAAATCAAGTTTATTTAGCTATCATTATAATAAAAAAAGTTGATAATAAAACATTGTTATGTGACAACAATACATTTGTTTTTCATAGTTGCTAATTAATAACCAACTAATTTGCTCACTTTTTACACTTTCAATATCACTGCTATTGTTTGCATCATTAATTAACCTAAAATAGAATAAAGTAATTCCACAGATCAGTGGCATTAAAAGCTGAAAAATTCAGTAAAACAGTACTAAAAGTTGAAATTGGTGTATTGCGAATAGCAAATCAACGACATTGTAAACATATTTGCAAGATGTATGATTATGTATGGTTTCAAGAATTTAAAAAAGATTCATATCATATAAATTTGTTAAACTGCTTCATCTAATTTAATTTCTATTACTAGCAATATAGAACGATTAAATGAATTCAATTCTTGTTATCAATAATTTAAATCGACCGTCAAATTGGTATCAAATAAGTCATCATAATTTCGGTTCCTTGATTAAATTATTTATGAAACTTATAGGGTCATGTCAAACAGGAATTTATGTTTGTTGTTATGTCATTGCTTGGACCAGATCTAAATAAGCTACGTAATCGACAATCTAACCGACATTTTACACTTAGTACACTTTATTTTTGATTCTATATTCTAAATAAACATAATATACTCTTTAAAAATTCGAAGTTTTTCTGTCAAACTTTCAAAAAAAAAAAAAAAAATTACAGTAGGAAAATGAAAAATTTTACATAGTTTTTCGTTTGTCAGTTTTATAAATTAAATTTTTTAATCTTCATTTTGTGGTTTTTTTCTTTTTTTTTTTTTGTTAGCTTTCTTCATAATAATGAAGAAATTTACTAAATTAAAATACACAAAAAAAAAGCAAGCTAAGAAATTCAAATTTTACAAAAATTTGACTTTTTTTTCCTCCTCATTAATATTATTTAAAAAAAACAAAAAAAAAAAAATAGAAGCTATAAACAACTATAGAAACTTCAATTCAAATAGCGATGCAAACATTGAATGCTATCGAAGAATTACATCAATGTGGCTTCCTTTCTCGTGATATTAAACCTGGCAATTTTGCAATTGGCAACAAGGCTGATCATCAACATCATTGCATTTTTATCTTCGATTTTGGTCTTGCAAGGCGTTATCTTAATCGAGTTACTATTTAAATTTGTTATTTTATTGTTGCAGGAAAAAAAAAAAAGAAATTATACTGATATTATGAAGAAAAAAGTTGAAATATCTAGCAAAATATTTGAATTTCAAGCAATTAATCGATTAATAGCAAGAAAAATTTTTAGATTATTCAAGTTCTGCAAGTAATCATCAATACAAGAAAGGAAAAGAAAAAAATAAAAATTAATATATTGGATGCTGTTTATATTTACAAGAAATTATCAATAAAAAGTCTTAAGCAATATCCAAAAATCATTAATTAATTAATAATAATAGCAAGGATAATTACAGAATTCACAAGTATTACCGTCACGTGGTGAAATGGGTTGGCGTGGTACTACACGTTATGGCTCATTAAATGCTCATTATCGACAAGATTTAGCACGACGTGATGATTTAGAATCATGGTTATATATGATTGTTGAATTTACTAAAGGATCACTTCCGTGGCGTTCTATTAATGGTAAATAATATCGATTATTTTTATATTAAAATTATTAAATTGAAAATTCGAGAAATTGCGTACTTTTTTTTTTCGAAAACTTTTTTAAAAATTTTAAAAATTTGTTTTTACTTTTTTAGATCGTTTACAAGTACAAAAAGCTAAAGAAGATGCGCGTACGATAATAAAAGAAGCATTTTTCGAGAATTGTCCATCACAATATGATAAAATTTTGCAAATTATTGATAAATTAGAATTTCACGAAACTCCACCATATGCTACTTTTTATAATATTCTCACTGAAGTATTTGTTCATTTGTTTCATTTATTATTTTCCTTTCTATTTATTGTTGTTTTTTTTTTTTTTTTTTTTTTTTTTTTTTTTTTTAAATAAATTACAATAATATAAATTATTTTGAAACTTTTGATTCATTTGTTTTAGTATTAATTTTTTCTATTATATTAAAAAATCGAAAAAAAAAATGAAAAAATCAGACAAAATAATGAATTTAGTTTTGAAATATCAAATGCATTTGCATAATTATGAGTGAAATTAAATTTATAAAACAAACAGACAAATGAAAAAAACAAAAAAACGTTAAAATATGATAAGAAAAATATTTTATAGATAGCAGATGATAATGGTATTGCCTTATCGACACGATATGATTGGGATGATAGTATATCATCCATTACTACATCGCCTAATACAGTAACTTTCGAACAAAGTCCAGCAGAAATTCATCATGCTGGAAATATGGGACGTGATCGTCCCACACGTAATGATTTGCCAGTTCAATAATAAATCATAATTATTACTGTATAATAACAATGATAATAATAATAATAATAATAGCAATAAATTCAAAAGATTTTCAACAAATTTATATTTCTTACAATATATATGCACATTTATATTCCTTTTTTTTTTTTTTTTTTTAATTTTAATTTTGAAATAAGTACAAATTAATAAGAAATGCATAATTTATAATCTATTTTAATAATAAATAATCGTTTATAAAAATTGAACTAATATATTAATGCGATATAGAAAATGATAAGAATTAAATTATGAACAAAATTTTTTGTTACCTTTTCTTATTCTTTGACACCGATCAATATTTATTTTCAATTCCAGTTTTTTCTCTCTGATGTGAAATTTGAGAAAGGAACAATCTTTTACATATTTCTCCTTTTTGCGATATTTTTATGCTTTTCTTTTGCATTTTATTTATGCCCTAAAATCTTATTTTTCTCTCCCTTCTTTTTTCTTCTTTTTCAATTATTTTCAATCATTTTTATAAAATTTTAAATTTTTATAAAAACAAAAATTCAATTTTTATAAAATTATACATTGTCATTAATTAATATAGGAGATGTTATAATTCTCATATTTTATACAGTAATGTCGCATAAAATTTTATAATCCACCTTTATTATCTAGAATATTGACAAGAAAAAAGAAATAATAAGTGATAAAAATCGTTTACAGGTATAAAATTTGTTGATAATATTTTAAATGTGTACATTTTTGATTAATATACAATTTATTGTTTGTTGCTAAAATTATACAACAAAGTTTTTGTCGCAAAAATGTTAACAACAAAATGTACAACTGTATATCAGTGTAATGAATTATAAATTTAAATGGGAATTATTTAAAAAAAAAAAAAAAAAAAAAAAAAAAAAGAAAAAAGAAAAAAAAGGTGATTGGTTATAAATAATCAATAAATGATTCACATGACAATAATTTAATAAAAGATTTAAAACTTGTAATTTTTGCATAATTTAAAATCTCATTGGATTTAATAATTTTAGGTGCAATTCTTCTCTTTCCTTTTTTTCTAAACCGATGCAAAATTTGTGTAATTTAAAGAGTAAATGAAGCATTACTGTTTGATAATTTGAAAAAAAAAAATGTTAAATTCAAATTTGCTGTAATTTTTGAAAAAAGAAGAATTAATTAGTGTTATATATAATTATTAAACCTTTTCTTACTTAAATAAATAAAACTAACTTATTGGATGAAGCAAAACAAAGAAAACTAAATAATAAATGGGTATACGTATTGAATAACTTTTTTTTTTTCAATTAATTGATAAATTATTTTTGAGTATTTTATTTTCGTAATAAAGATTTGCCATAATATTTCAAATCTAAAAACAAAAAATAGAAAAAAGCACAAAAAATATATTAATGAATAGATAGAATCTATCTTTTCAAGATTTTTACAATTATCATATGATAATTTTCCAAAATTTAACAATTAATATTGTTAAAAATAAGAAGCATATACAATAAATACGAATGAATGTATTTTGATTTTGCGCTGATAAGAGATAATCAGTAGTTTTGCATTATTATGATAATATTTGACTTGATACTTGGCACATTTCGGTGGCGTTACCAAAGATGTAAATATTTTGCTCCATTCCACAGCAATTAATCTTTTCATTATGCAATATTACATCAGAATGGGCAATCAAAGGTCGTAGATAGCATGGTGGCGTAAAATGTACTGTTAAAATTTCTTGAACAGCCAAATAGGCACTTACAACACCAGCCAATAATGCAATCACTGGAACAAATATAGGTCATGACCTTATCGGTTAATCATAATCATCATCATCATTTATTCATTATCAAATTATAAAATTGTATTATTAATTGGCATCAATTAAGGTCAGTAAATGAAATCATCTGAAATATTATTGTTAATTATTGGTTGAAAAGATAGGCCTAAAATTATGCGGAAGAAATTTATAAAATTAATCTAAAGATATTTCATTCCATCCTTTTAACTAATGTTGCACATTATTTTGTTTGTTTATTTCGATTTTTACTTATTTTTCTGAAATAAACAACAAAATTAAAAGAGTCATTTATGCATTTGTAAAATTTTAGAAGAAAAAAAAAATGGAAATCTATTAAAAAGTATGCTAAAAACTTTTTATAATTTGAGTTGATGAAATGCTTATTTGAATATTTCGAAAAGTATAACATATCAAATTTTTTTTTTCGATTGAAATTGTTTGAATTTTCTTAATTCTTTGAATTTTTTGCATACAATTCCTTGATTTTATGAAAAATAATATAAAAATTCATATTTTTGCTCACCAATTATGAAGCCATTCCACAAAAGTTTTTTTATATCAGTTCTTCGTATTACTCTGCAAAAAAGAAAAAAGAAATTACGCAAAAATATGAATGAATTGAAATAATTTTTAATGTATCGCTGATTAATTTATTCGATTAAATGAAAATGTAAGAATTTGATGAAGTTAAAATTCGAATTTATACCAATCGATAATTAATAATGATAATCTTATGAGAAAATAGTTATAATACAGAAAATAATTCATACTCAGGAAATGTCGGTATTTTGTAATCGCGGGTTTTTTCATCGATACTCATCGCATTTAGGTATAAATTTGTCAAAGCTGGTAGTACAACACAAGTTGGTGGATTTGTTAATGCACCAACTAAATTCATGAATGGTCCAAAATCAGGTATCGTTAAGGCACAAAATAGTATCGTACCAAGTACACCGGAACGTATTAACACACGATGAATTCCGAATGCTATAGAAAAATGGTAATATATAAGTAATTATAATCGTGAAATATGAAATTAATAGATTAATCAAATTTGCAAGTTAATAATTGCATACTTAACTTTTCATCTAATAACTTACATTTAATTTATAATGATAAACTAATGTTTTGAATATTAAACACACAATAATCACTAATTAATAATAATTTTATTAAAATATTTTGCATGAATCTGCTAATATAAATATCATCAGATAAATATGCATAGAAATAAATGATACAATTAGCATGATTAGAATCAAATCAGAAAATCGAAACTGAAAAATAATTCGAGCATAAATTTTAATTAAGAAATAAATCTTTAAATGTCAAATAAAATTATCATTATGATACTTTTAATTTACACCAAAAATAGATAAATTAAGTTTTTCGAAATTTTCGAAAATTAAAAAACTAACAATGCGGTGCATTGAAGAAATGTTCAGCTTGTTGATTCAATGGATTTACCATAATAATTAGAGCCAGAATACAATGAATAGCTATAGCCAAATTGGCTGCATGCCGGATCCAGGATGTTTGTACGGAATCAATTACGGAACTATGCATGCTACTACCGTATGTCAAGTAACCGTAAATCGATAATGGCATATAGAGAATGCTAACAACTAAAAATTTCAAAAATATTAACACATTAATTTCGTCAAATTACAATAAATTATTTGAAAAAAGTCGAAAGTCAAAAATACTCCTAAAAATCGGATAATTTCATCTAATTTAACAAAATTAATAAAATTTTGTCAAATTTTTCCATTAACAGATTAAAATTTTTCAAATTCAATTATAATTATCTTATTGCTCAATTTTTTTCAAAAAAAAAAAAAAAAAAAAATCCTCATTTTTTGATGATAATGAATGAATGAATAAATGAAGCAAAAAGAGCTATATTAATAAATACTTGTATTTATTAATTGATTATTTTTATCAAAAGGAAGAAAAAGAGAATCAAAGATCTATCAAACTTACGACAAAAGCCAAGAATGATCGATTTGGAGAAATCGGTGGGACGATGCATGTCATGCTGGATGGTTGGAAATACCTGATGACCGCTAAATGCAAACAGGAAAGTACCTAAACTGACCACTGCACCACTAACTGAAGCTTTGGGATAATGAGCTTCAGGCATGCATGCACCAACATCCAGACTGATACCTAATGCAAGCAGTAAAACGGCTATAATTGTGCATAACATTGCAATCACAATTGCTAACCTGAAATGAAATGAAAATTATCACTCTCAATGGGATTAAAATTAAAAATTACAATCTATGATAAAAATTAATTAATTAATTAATTAATTAATTAAACAAATCATGATTAATAGATTAGTATAGTACCAGAAATCAGCCGGTGATTTGAGATATGTAAGTGGCATAATAGCAATAGTTGTAACACATATCAAATAGCAAAGACCAATATTAATTCCAAAAAATGATGCCAAAAAATGTTGAAAAATTTTAGATGAAAGTAGTATAAATACCACTGATGTACCAAACATTGTCAAATAAACAATACGAGCAGCAACTGTCCTGAAATTACGTAATTTGTATTTATTGATATTATATTAGGGAATGATGTTGAATGATGATCATGATAATGTTGATAAATTGATAAATAATAGCAATGAATGAGAATAATAATGATGAAAATGCAACCATGGAAAATAATGATAATAATAAAAAAAAAAAAAAAAAAAATGAATAAGATAGGAAATTGAAAAGAAATTCAAATTTTTCTAAATAACATTACTTCATTGTTTTTCCCATGCTTCTCATTGCCATTTCCGGATACGGTTTACGACAGTGATTCTGATAAACTGGCCATCGTTTCTGCATAATGATCCAATTTTCGCCAAGTAAATAAGCCGTATAAGCGAAAAATGTTGTTATTACAATCATAAATATGATACCAACAACAAGTCCTAAAATAAAAAAGTTGAAATTTTTGACTAATTTTCTTTCATTTTTAAATTAAAATTTATTCATAATTATATATTGTAAAAATTTATTCCCTTAAGAATGGCATTAATTAAAAGTTGTTCAAATGAAAATATGATATGAATCGAAATTTAATTTCAAATTATATCATTTGAAACTATATGTTAACCGGAGCTTATTCAATCTTAAATGTGAATCCTTTCCTTTTTTTTTTTTTTTTAAATAATCTAATAAAATTATAAAAAAATCATGAAGATTATTCGCTCATTTAATAGTATCTAATCTTGTGGTGAATCTTTGCTACATATTGAATATAGCCAAAATTGGCATTCTAAAAAAGGCTCAACAATGCTCTCAAAAAAAAAAAAAAAAAAAAAAAAAACGCTTTAAATATTTCTCTTCTACTTCTATAACTTCAAAAAAAGTTGACAAAAAATTTCGATAAAAATAATTAAATAAAGCAAAATTTTTTAAAAAAAAAATTAAATTTTATAAAATATCATTATAAAAAAATTTTCTCTTTGTTTTTTTATCGTTTTTTGTTTATTTTCATTGTTTACCTGTCTGAAGAAATGCGACAGGCATTGCCACAATTCCACCACCAACCATATCAGCAACGATGAAGAAAGCTGCAACAATCCATCCTAAACCACGTGGTGAAGGTACACGGATAACCATTTTTGTAATTTGATGATATTCAAAATACTGAAATCTGAAATTTGTCAAAATTAAATATTTATAAATTTTTGGCAAGAAATAAAATCATTTTTCAGCAATTTCAATAATGATAATCATAATGAATCAACTGGTAACATCAGATAATGTGAAATTAATTCATAAGCATAATTATCGATGATATTTTAGAAAATATCAAAAAAGAAAAAAAAAAAAAAAGGAAGCAAATACTTAATCGATATTATTCAAAAAATTTACTTATGAACATTTTGTTAATCTTTAAAGAATAATAAAAAATAATGAAAAAAATACGATAAATATCAGCTTCTCCTAATTTCAATAAAATAATAAAAAACAAAACAAAACAAAACAAAAACCTCATCAAATAAACGCAAATAATTTTAAATAAATACCAAATTATTCGAGAAATTTCGTATGTTTCTAACAATTTGAGAAAAAAAAAAACTCTCTTATCGAAATTGAATATTCAGTTTTATAAATTGAGCAAATAATTTTGATAAAATCTTTTATGATTAGCAAAATTATAATTTATTCAATTTTACTTATACATATTCCTTTATTTGCATATTATCCTATTTATCATCTAAATATTTTGATTTCATCCCAAAACTGATTATCAGTTTGATTCTTAGCAAACTTTCATTGTAAATAGATTTATATATCTTTCGAAAATGGTTATAAAAAAGAAATGGTTATAAGGAAAAAAGTGGTTATAAAAATAACTATTAGGCTAGATAAAAGACTGGTTTTAAATTAAATAATTTTTCAATTAAAGTAACTCTCGAGAACAAATAATTTTTCGAATCAAATTAAAAAAGGATGCTTTATTATTAGCCAAATTATTAGGCAATGAATTTATAATAGATAGGTAGAAAAAGAATAATTAGAAAAATTGGAGCACTGCAAAACATTTTGAATTCAAAGATACCTCAAACATATTAACATGTATATGCATGTATTTATAATTATTCACCCATAATTATCAATATTTTTCGTCCTTTTTTTCCGGATGAATTAAAAAAAAAATGAAAATTTTCGATATTTTCATTTTATGAAAAGAAAAAAAAAATTGTCAAATATTGCTAGCGAATTGCATTCATCTGAAATGAATTCATTCATATTTAACCGGTTTGTTATAAATTCGGTAAAGCAAAGAATACAAAAAAAAAAAAAAAAAAAAAAAAAAAAAAAAAAAAAAAAAAGAAAGAAAAAAAAAAAGAAAATCTACCTGAAAAGGGAAGGGAAATGAAGAAGAGTAGAAACTGATGAATTTTTATAAAAAATTAGTAAAGGGCAAAAGATTTGTAATATTTTCTTACACTGTAACAAATATTTTAAGAGAAGGAAAAATATTAATAATGTGTTCATTTGTTAATTTAATATTTAAATGAAAAATAAAGAAATTAAGGAATGTATATATAGAAACAAAAGTGTAAAAATTTCAAAATGTTACAAATGATGAAATTTAAATTCTTTAAAAAAAAAAAAAAAAACAAATTAAAAAAAGGGGAAAAGAAAAAAGAATTCATCAAATTAGTCATTGTTTCCTCCCATTAATCGATTTATTATCTATTTATGATAGATGACACTTTCATAGCATTCAAAATCATAATTGATATTTGATAGAATTTAATAATTAACACCTACAAAAATTTTTTTTTTCTTCTAATACTAATAATGATGACATATATAAATGAATAAATATTCGAAGAAAAATTCCTGTTTCACATTTTAAGAATAAATCTAGCAACATTAAATCGACTGAGCTGTTATGTAATATTATTTAATTCAAAATCGATTTTTTATTATTAAAAAAAAAAAAAAAATGCATATTTTTTCCTTTCACCAATCATTACCACAGAATCTTATGATGTCAACAAATAAGGCTATAAATAATACTTTTTTCTTCGTTAAACTTTACAAATATTTTTACGAAATGAAAATAAACATTTCGCAATTACAAAAATTTAATTTTTCCTTCAAAATAAAAGAATTTTTACAATTTCGAACAAAGAAGGGAGAAAGAAAAAAGAAGGTTATCATTCTCGCATTTTTTTTTTTTCAGTAAAAAAAATTTACAATAATGAACAAATGGTTGGGTTAATAGACATGTGATAAGTTTTTTTTTTTTTTTGCTATTATCATTTCATAAAATTAAAAAAATATATAATGGAAGACCAAAAGATTAATCATTGATAAAAAATTAATAAAATAATAGAATAATATATTTAACAAAACAAAGAAATGTATTATAAGCGAATGAATAAGTAGATTGGAAAAAAAAAAACATGAAAAACAAGTGCCAGTAAAAACAAATGATTCAAATTAACGAATAATTATAATGATAATGATATCATTTGGTTTTGATCGTTTAAATACTAATACGTTTTGGAAGTTAAGCTTCATGATAAATCAATAAACCAGTTTTGTTTGCTCAGATTACTTCATGATGGTTAGATTTTTTATACAGAAAGGAAAAAAAAAATGAAAAATTAGATATTTAATTAAAAAATTCCCATTGTAATGCTCGAACAGAATAATGATATTTTACTTCATATTTACCTAAAAACTATTATAAAACCAAATTTTAATATATTTTTAATTATTTTTCCCGAAAATTTACTACAGAAATGGTCGTACATTTAAGACATAGACATTGATCTAAATCAAATAATATTATTAACACATGATAAATAAAATTTCGAAAAATTATAAAAAAAATCAACAATATTAAGTTTATGAAAATATTAAAAAAAAAAAAAATAAAACGATATAACGAATTAACTAAAATTCTGCTCTGAAAAATTTAACAATGAATGTAAATAAGATAAAAATATTCGGGAATTTGAAGTAAACATGACGGCATTCATTTTTTTTTTTGTGACAAACAAATAAATTAAATTAAACCATTCATTTCTGATGTTTAAACAATAAATTAAATGAAAAGAGAAAAAAAGAATCTCTTTTTTTTTTTTTTTTTTTTTTTTTAAATGCTACCATACAATTCAAATATTTGATAGTTGTGATAAAATGTGATACAATGAATTTTATTGCTTAAGCAAAAAAAAAATTTTGGTTAAGAAATGGAAAAAAAAAAGTCAGAAAAGGCAAAACATCACTGTATTTTTCTGTTGATAAATTACTGTCTGCTAAAAAAAAAACGGAAATAAATCTTCAAATTTCTCTTTGCTCTTTGCATTTTCCAATGATTAAATTTTTAATTGAATTAATTGGATAATGAAAATATTATTTTCAATTATCTTATATTCTATCTTGCATCTCATATCAATTATATGTGGATTATAACTCGAAAATTTTCCGTTTTTTTTTTTTGCTTTTTCTCAGAAATTTTGGTAGCGAAAAACAAAAAAAAAAAATAGTTCGCGAAGAAAAATAAATTAAATTCACATATTGTGAAAAAAAATGAGTGTTTTTTTTTCTTCTTTTTGTTCAATTAAATTAATCATTAATCATTAGGATTGATTAACGCAGTTTTTGATTTTAAATGGAGAAAATCAGAGAGAAAAAGTAGTAGCATCAATATTTTGTGTAAAATCCATCGATTAAAATTAATTTTATTTCAAAAACATTGAAATATTCTTCTAGCAAATCTAAATCCTTTTTTTTTCATTGTCATATCATATCTAAATATTTGATTTCATATTTTCTCATATGGAAAAATTAAAGTGATATAGAATAGAATTTTTTTCCTTTCCATCTTAGATTTACTTTAATTTTTTAAATATTTAGACTCAGCATTGAAACAAATAATTTATAGAGATAGCTAATAAATGATATTTCACCAAAATCTTATCGCTAAAGAAATTATGATTTTGGAGAGAGACTGAATAAAATTAATTGAAAAGTTAGAAAAAAAACATTTGTTAAAATTAACTTTTAGAAGAGAAAAAGAACGATCAACAATTTCTATGATGTGAAAAGTAGCTTGTTATGAAGAAATATGTTCAGATATTTGAAATAAACATTCCTTCATCTTCGTCATCTTCTGATATTTAAAAATGATGCAAACATTAGAAAATTAAATTTTTACTACATCCACAATTAATTTGTAATTGCATTAAACATAGCAAAAACCAGTAATACAAGTGTAATATTTCGCTAAAACATAATCTTGATAATTCATGCATCAAATTTTATTTGTAACTTGATAAAACTAGAAAAGTTATTATTGTAAAACATAATCTTGATAATTCATGCATCAAATTTTATTTGTAACTTGATAAAACTAGAAAAGTTATTAGAGAATAATATCAAATTAATAATAAATTCAAAATAATATATAATACATTCGTAAGCTTATTTTTGTATTATTTTCAACAAAAAGGAAAACATTAATTAGTAAATTTTCATTAATTTTTTCCTTTCTATCTCTCGCAACATCATTATCCTTTTTTCTTACATTATATATCATGAAATTTCATCTTTTCATCAATTTTCCATTCTTTTTATACAAAAAAAATAGAATAGTTTGCGGAAGAAAAATTTACAATGTAATTTGTTAAAATGAATTTTTCCCCTTCCTTTCCTTCTTCACTATCAGTTTTCTTGCAAACATGATTGAAACCTGTTTACGCCACGTCCTTCATCTTCCATCCATCCTTTCTGTTTCACTTCAACATGTCCAGCATCATCATTGTTTGCAAAGAGTTAAGAAATTTACTAATTTTAAATTTGCACATACTTGTTGAAATTATTTTGCAAAAGAAAACTATCTAAAATGACGACAGAAAAAATGAAAATTTGAAACAAAAAAAAAAAAAAAAAAAAATTATATCGATTAAATATGAATACAGAATATTTATTAATAAAGTAAAAAGAAAAAAAGTTGGTAATGTTTGTGAAGTAAAATTAAAAATTTAATAAATAATTATTCATTTTGATATAACAAATAATCATCGTCTTCATTTATATTTAAGAACTTCATTTAATTTAATCAATTTCTACAAATGAGAATGATAAAGATGGATTGCTGATTAGAAGAAATTAATAACAAGAAGTGAAGAGGAGAAGATGAAGAAAAGAGACATTGCGAGCAAATGACATCAATGAAATGGAGGGATGTGAAATTTAAATCAGATCAAAATGTAACAAGATAATTTCAATCGATTTAATTGCTCAAACAAATGTTCGATCACATCCACATTGAATGAAAATGATGACTGTCAAATTGTGCAAAAAAGTTTCATATTTTATTCGAGAAAAATGAAATCGAAATGAATAAAATGTTTATATACGAAATGAATTCGAATAATTTTAAAGATTAAAAAATTATAAAATGAAAAATTTTAATAATATATAAAATATTATAATGATAAAAATATGACATGGTAAAATAAATTACCTTGAAAAAATTGTAAGTTACTTTTTGACAACAACAGATTATTTTAGAGGATAGATTTATTCAATATGATAACATATCGATAATATGGAACAAAGATTATGTGTAAGAATGAAGTTTGTGTTATACTGTGGATTGGTTCGAATTTCAAAAATTTTTCTTCTTGTTTTCCATCATAATATTATCATTTATCGTGCAAAAGAAAAAAAAAAAAAGAAAGAAAAAAAAACGAAAAAGCCGGAAAAAAAGCCCAAATATTTTATGATTTTTAATTTTTTGTGATATTAAGCATAAAATAAATTGAATATTTTATTTGATGTTGAAATTTATGTGATATTAAACATAAAATTAATCGCTCTCTCTGTTTTTTGTTAGTTTTATTTAAAACTGAAAGGCATTTCTTCTTTTTCCTTTGTTTTTACTGCTTTGAATTAAATTTTATCAATATTATTATCACTAGATGAAGATAATATTTAGTACGTTCAAGCAAATGATTACAAGATTTTTGTGTTAAGTGATATAAACTATATTTTTGATAAAACTTCAAAAAAAGGAAATAAAATGATTTTTTGCGATATTCATTTTTCTTTTAAAAGTAAACAAAATAAAAGTTTTTTTTTTTTGCATAATTTTCTTCCTTTTTAATTTTTTTCGTATGGCCATTCCATTTATTGCTCATTTTTATAAAAAAAGAATTTGCATTCATCCATAAAATCGAAATAGATGAAAAGCATTCCTATTATAGATTACCATATACACCATCATCATCATCATCATTATCTTCACTAACATCATCATCATTATCATCATCACCATCATTATCATCATCATTCTATCGTATTCCCATTATTCTGTTTTTTTTATTCATCATATAAAGTGACTATTCGAAAAAAGCCATTAAACTAAATATTGTTATTATTGCCGATGTATATCTATTCTCGAGAAAAAAGTATGTAAGAAATAGAGGTATAAATATGCTTAGTCTCGAGGAAAAAAGAAGCAATGGAAAGAATATATGCAGATTGATAGCTTGAATTGGAAGAAATCAAATGATTCGATTTAAGTAAAGAGACGAAAAATTCCGTAATTATTCGAAAAATTTTTCAGTATTACCCGTTTTACCCATGTTGTGTTTTCCTAAATAATTGTAAAAGGTAAATAAACAAATGAATAAATAAATAATGAGCAAATGAAATAAATTATTGAATAAAACATGAACATAAATATATATGCGCAAAACTACTTAATGTGTTATCGTTATAATTTGCAATTTCTATTTTGGATTTTCTAATTACAAAATTTTCAATTCAATTGCAAAAATTTCAAGATGGGCTTTAATAATTGGCTAGTTAATTTTGATAACGCTTTCGAAATGTTGGAAATTTCTGATATTTTTTTGTTTTTATTAGTTATTATTATTCCTGATTCGTCTTTTCATATTTTTCAATTTCAACATCATTTTGGTAAAATTTATTTAAACCTCCATGTAATTATATGGAACAATTTAAATGGTAATTTTAAAACAGGAAGAACAATTTAAATGGCATTTTTTTCTTCTATTTTTCAAAAAATAAACTCTCTTTCTCATTTTAGAATTGATTTTTTCATTTAAAAAAATTGGAAATAAATGCTGCAAATATAATATTTATGACATGCATTTTTTTAGGCAACTTCAATTTAATATCAGAAATACTTAGGAGGTAAACTTTTTAAGAAATGGGTCACTTGATAATATCATCGTTTCTTACAATAAAATGTTTGTTATTTGAGTTTCAATAATTTTGAACTTCATGGAAAAAGTTTTCATAGGTTTTTTTTATATCTTCCCGAATCAAAAAAAAGAGAGTTAACAACGAGTCCTTCAAGATTGTTTTATTAATTTATCAATCATTAGCTCTGATTAAAACCAATAAATCATTGAAATAACACTTTGATAATGGTGAAATATTTTAAACATTTATTTTGGGAGATATTTGATTGAATTTGTTCAATTAAATAATTGACTATTAGGATTACATTGTGTTGAAATTTATCATCAGCTGTTCACAATGTGAAATTTTATTCATCAACATTTACCATTGAATACTAAAAATTATATATATCCTAAATTCCACTTATTAACAGACATTAGATTTGTTAATATGAATTTGATGCAACTAATGAATTATTTAGCAAATTAAATTAAATTCTGAAAGTTTGTTTTTTTTTCTCTAAAAACTTTTAAAAACTTCTTCTGAAGATGAAAAACAACTTATTTATTGGTGATTTAAATGACATATGTTACTCATGAAATTTAACTAAATCGATCTGAAGCATCAATTTCGTGAAGTAATCCATTTCACAGTATGCTGCTGCTAAAGCACAGCTGCACATTAATAAATCATATGATTTGCAAATTCTTTTGTTTCTATTTGAGAAATGTTTACTTTCAAATTTATTTTATTCTTCCATCTCAATTTTCTGCTACAGCTGTTACCTTCAAAATGATAATTGTGATATTGATAACAATCTTTTTTTTTTTTTTTTTTTATCCGATATTTATCCGATAAATTCAACAACTGTCATAAACGAAAAAAAAAAAAAATCTGTTGAAGGAATAATAAATTTTCCAAAATTTGCAAAACTATTTATTATATTTTTATTTCATTAAATATTTGACAATTTACTTAAATAAATTTGCTAATATTTTATCAAATCTCATCTTCATTTTTTTTATTCGAAAAAGAGAAAAGAAAAAGAGGCATTTCGACATCTTTCCAACATCTTTGTAAAAGTTTTAATTTGAAGGATTTGGCTTTTTTTTTTTTTTTTTTACTTTGGTTCCTAATTAATTAAAAAATTACAAAAGAACGAGATAATTGTTTATATTCGTTTTGTTCTACTTTATTTCTTATTTTCAAATAGTCTAATATCCTTGATTTTCTTTTCTTTTTTTATTTTTTCTTCAGTCATTTTCACTTCTCATAATTTATTTTTGTTGAACTGTTTTTTTAAAAAACTATCATATAAGTATATTTATTAAGTTATGCATAAAATATTTTTGGAATTTGAAAATATTCGGGAAAAAAGAAAAGGAACAATGGTATAATTTTCGCGTTTTATAAATTATTCCAATCAAATTTCATTTTGACTGTTGTGATTATATAATGATAGAATCAATAAAATAATCAAACAAATAAATATTTGAAGAAAAATGAAAAAATTTGTTAAATTCATTATTTTCTATTTTATTTTCATAAAATTAGCTTTTTCTCTTTGTTTTAGCTTAAAATGTGCCACAATTAGTAAATTTAAATGTTTAGGTACGAAGGTAAATATTGTTATGAAGAGAAATGCTTTAATTTTCATCAATTATTTAGACAAAATTTATTTCAAAAAAAGAAGAGAAAAAGAAAAGATAAATGAGAAAAGAAGGATTTATTTGTTTAATGCATTGTTGAAAGTCAAATTTACTAGCATTTCTAACATAGTTCCTTCATAAAAATAAGATTTCTACATTTATTTTCCCATTTTTCTGTATTTAGGCTCTGAATTTTACTTTTTAACAAAATATGTACTAATTCATGTATTAAATATAATTTTGAATTTTGTCATAATAATAGGTAAAAAAGAAAATTTCTATTTTTGAACTTCTTCGGCAGGCATGTTTTTTACATTTCAGTTTAACATTTTTTACATCTTTGAACAATAAATTTCGTTTTTTTTTTTTGTCTTAACATCTTCTAAATATCATTTGGAAAATAATAATAATAATAAATACTAATAATACTAATAATAATAATAATAATAACAATAGTAATAATAATAATAATAATAATAA
>JAOVVO010000249.1:0-102996 GCA_028564675.1 Onchocerca lupi
ATAAATTCCAATAAATGTATTTTCTCGTTGATAGCAGAGATGAATAGAATGCACGCTCTCGATTTCATACCGATATAGAAAGACCCTCGTCCCAATAGAAAGAAACGTCGTTGTGTTTTCACTATGCAAATACAACAACCTTAGTTTGGTCGTCTGAAAGGCATTATTTGGATGAACTAGAGCAGATAATTCATGTTCATTGATGTTCCTGAAAATGCTTGTATGTACTTGAACAAAGCATTTCTATTCAAATATCTATGTTTAAACTTTATGAATATGGCTGATGTGCGAAAGAATTCAATTCTGATACCATTCGTTTTTATATGACAAGCTTCTTCCGGAAGTAGGCTAAAATAAAAACTATCAGCTATTCCTTTCAAATACCAACACCAATTCCTTCCCACTTCGGACATGATTCATCTTTCAACAATAGTCATTCAACGTTAAATCTAGATTTTAATAAAGATACAACAAAGAAATGTTTTTTCTCATCTTTCGACTCCTGCATTAGTCTATTATCACGCATAAAAGGATTTTACGACTAAAATTTATAACCTTCGAAATAAAAGATAAAAATTATGAATTTCAAACAGTGACAAAGTGACAAAGTATTTCTTGATAAGAAACAGTGACAAGAAGATATGAAGAATTAACTTGAAGCAGTTGGAATAACTGGTAGCTCTTTTAATTTCCGGTTCACCTGCAATAGAGATTCTAATTCAATTGAAAACAACGAAGAACTTCAAAATAGAGCTCCTCTTTCTTTTGTAAGAGCCCTTGATGATAATTCAAGCTTATTTTGAGACTACTTGATTACATTCAAAAGACTCTTTTTCACTGTTAATTTCGGTATCAACTTTTCTATAGGGTTGACTATTAAAATCAAACCATCAAATTCATCATATTCGCCTAAAATCAACGGCCAAATGTAACTTTATTTGGCAATTCACATTTTAAGAAATAAGAACATCCTTCACCTCTTGTAACTTCTGTATTTGCTTGACGAAATATTCCCCAATTCGACGAGCAACTTTCGTATCCGCAATAATGATCATATCCTAAAGTATGGAAGGACTGAACTAGAAGAATTTTCCGGATGATTTTCTGGATTTTCCGAATTTCTGGATGAAAAAAAATCGGCTTATTTTGATACACGACTAAATAATTCTTAAAACATAGGATAAATAAAGCTAAACCTTGTCAACATAAAAGTCGAGATCTGTCGTTGAGTCATCGATTTCGCATCGATCCATACATTCTTTACCGAGCTCATTAACGATCATTTTGAAACTCAGCAATTTTCCAACAAAAGAATCATAATCCGCATCTACAATTAATTGACAACTTTAAATAATTCTAATTTACTGCAATTTCTACAATAAATTGAAGTTAAATTATAAAATTATCTTCTATCTGTAGATATATATATTTTTTGGGTTTTCCATTGCTGATAACTATCTGCAATAACCAATTATATAATTGCATTTTTTTCCACCTAAATCAACCAGTATATAATGTAATTCTCAGATTCCTACAATTTCCGTGACATTTTTGGACATCCACTCATACCACTTGCAGTTCTCCACACCACGTTCAGTTGAATATGAATATGAAGAAAAATGAATCACATGAAGAAAAAGTGATAGAAACATACCGCTGACATCCATGAAGCTCGCAAGTTTTCTCGTTGGTAAAGTTGTATACAATTTTAAATAGCCTCGTAGAATTGGCAGCATAATTTGGGACTCAATTTCTTCGAGAAAAGCATTACACTGACGGAGCAATGGTTCCTAAAAACATGAGAGAAAGCTAAAAATTATAAAATATTTTTTCCGCATGATTTTATACTTTAACTAATAATGGATTAAGCATGGACTTATGGATAAAAATAATGTGAAGTGTAATATGGCAATATGGCAATGTATTATTATTAGTTAGTGAAAGAAAACAATTGCTCAATCTACGAATAGACCAGTATGAAAATTAACCTTTGCCTGATTTGGACCTTCGTAAACTACCGTAGTTGGAGACAAGAACTTCGGACAACCTTGTTGGAAAGCAAGGCGGAACTCATCAATATTACTGGAAAAGAAAATTACGAGTTGATCAAATTTTAAGCCATAAATACTTTATGTATTTGATTCATTTGCTATTATCATAATGCACAAAATCAGTATTTTTTTTTCTAATTAACGATATAACATTTGTTTCAAAAGAAAAAACAAATTCAAATTGTGATTCAATAAGTAAATAAAATAAATATAAACTATAAATCTAACCCTCAAGTTCTAATTACTTTTTATTCGACTCACCCATTACTCATGTGATTCATACGTTCTCCGGTCCTTTCATATAACTGCGACTGAATGGAATCATCAATGCGCTGAGGTTGCAGCGTCAAACAAATAGCTAACAAATGATATAACTGCTCATTAGTTTTCCCAATCTGTAAAACTCGAATTTTTCTGGAAAATTCTTGAATACGAATTTTGAAAACTCGCGAAAAAAGAAATACAAAGCACATGATACAAGTAAACAGAGACGTACAAGTTAATTTACTTTTACATCGTTCTGACCGTTTGAAACATTAAGACGAAAATTAAATAATGCATGAAGAAAAAAATACATAAATCGATTTAAGCAGACATTCAAAATAATAAGCTGGTGTCACAATTACTTTCATAAAAGCCAACTACTTACTACATCATACTGAAAGTTTTTCTTCTGCTGTTGATTTTGTTGTTGAACACTTTTAGTTCGTTGTATGTAAAGTAAGCAGTTTACGAATATCTTCGTAGCTTCACCATAATTTCGCATCATCATATGGGAGAAACCAACAAAATAGTGAAATGTAACCAAACATGACGGAACTGTGTTGTACAAGCCCTACAAAAAAAAAAAAAAAAAAAGAGAAAAAAAGCAAATTTCGCTAAATACCGATAACTGGAAACATTGAAATTCTTGAAAATTCAGAATTTAATTTAGCCACAAGAGTTTAACCTATCAACTTCATTTTTGAGTGTTTGAATTATTACTGCGGATACAAAAACTATAGTCGTGTGAAATCATAGATCAGAATATATATATTATAACTATATCGAAATGCAAAATGAGCCTAATATATCAACTACTTCTCTTTTTATTAAATAATTGAGATCAAATTAAATAGATCGTTGAAACAGAATAAGAATAATAGCTCTAGTTCCTTATTCTCAGTTAAAAATAGAAATAAATCTGTAATAAGACACATAAAGATCGAATTCACATATAATTCCAATTAAAATGCAATCAGTTCTATAATTTTGTTATATAAAAAATATGGAAATAATTGAAGAATATTTTCTTTTGTTATACCTTTGGATCTAGCTCAAGATTTTCAACAGTTTTCAGCGCTTGATGATAATCCCCCAGCAGCACATGTGTACGGAGCAATCCAATTAAGGAGAAATAACCAAGTTTAAAATATAAAGCAGAACGACCAAATTCATCTGCGACATCGTCTGGATTTCCTGAACAACTTTCTTATGATTTCATTAAACACATGAGATCTTAAATCTCATTAAACAACAGCAATACGATTCATCGAATTTTATCTTCGTTACAGTATTAGAAAAAAAATTTTCACTATTTTGAAATCTACATTACATAGTACCAAAATTCAAAGTGAAACTCACTATTTTTACCGTATTATCCTCATCAAACAGTAGTATCAATAATGGAATATTTTGTACTATAAGTATTGACTTGACTAAAACAACTTACTTCCTTCTCGTATAGCCAGCAACTGCTCATCGATCTGCGATTTTGCCAATAAAGAATACAAAATATTCAATACCGGATAAATATTCCAAGCCTATAATCGGTAAATTGATATAACTGTATATTAAGTTATCGGTAAATTGATATAACTGTGTAATAAGTTCCGCTAAATATAAAAACACATACACTCTGGTTCTGCTCGATCGAAAGAAGATCTTCATATTCTTCCGGACTTCTTTTTCCGGGATTTGCTTTGTATAGACAGAAGGCTTGGAACTGAAAAATTAGAAGCATAAAGAATGATTTTAGTAGTTCCGACAATACATATTTCGTCATCATTTTTGTAGGACAATACGTCTTTAAAAATAGTTATGATTTGAATTATAACTCTTCAATTTTGGTCTAAACCAAATAAAAACACTTGTCGATCGATACAAAAAGGATTAGCTATTTAATGGATGTTTAAATCAGCAATTACAAGTAAATAAGTAAAAAATAAACAAATAATTATTACCTGATAAACAAATTCGTCAATAATATCCCAAAGCCAGATATTTGGTAACTGAAGGGATAATGGTTGTTTCTCGGGTGTCAATACTTCGCAAAATAATTCCTGCAATGAGAGATTTCATACTTAATCAAAACTAGGATTTTTTTTTGAGCCTTTATGTGTACGATGATTTCTGCAACTAACCTGGTAATTTTGATATGAATCAAAACGATGAGCCAAAGATGGACCACGTTGCATCCGAGTGTACACGTGACGAAAGTACAGCTCTTTGTAAAGAATGATGAAAATTCGACTATCTAAAACATCAGTAATTTGCTTTTGTAGTTCAGAAAAGATAAAAAAAAAGATGATTTTTTATTTATTTTTTCATAAAATGACTGAAAATCTCAGTAACATGTGGAATGTAAATGCATGCCATGCACAACTATTTAAGCATACTAGGTACAGTTTGCAACCATTTGTAAATATTATTTATTGAATTCTCGAAGCGAAATTAAAACCTGTAACTACCAAAATTTCCTTGAAGTTCGGAGAAATAGTATTCAAAGCATAAAAATGAATTTTTCATGTCAAAATTTAGCTATCCTTGCTTGAATGATTATAAAGAATATTTATTACTCCAAAACGAGAGCACTGACGAACCTGAGCCAACAATATTTTCCACTGCTTCCTCGTTTGGCCAGAGACGTTGTTGAAAATAACGCTCAGTAAGATCCGGAAAGCCGTGTTCGTAGAGATTGTGTATTTCAACAACATTTTCTTCATCAATCATTCGCTTGAAATAAATCAAATATTGTGCAACATCGTCTGGTACCACTTCATCATTCAGAGTATCTAAAAATGTTGGCTATACCAACCGTCATACAGTATTTTTAGGAATAATTATAATGTCCACAATGTTCCATTCATATGATGTAGCCCAAATAATGCTACTTTCTCCACTGCATATTTGATAGAGCTCTCTGAATAATTCAGTTATCAAATAATTCCGTATAATTTAATCAGAAAAACAAAATGCAAATCATGCAAATCACTTCGCATTGATAAACCAATATATGGCTACTTTTTCTAGGTCTGTGTGAAGCTTCCCAAATTATGCTTACGGATTATCCTTCGTGATGATTTGGGAAGCTTCACACAGACCTAGAAAACATTGCCAAATATTGGTCCAATAATGTGTTTCACACATGCTACGATTAATTACCTATCTTGTGCTGATATAATTAGCTTGAATCGAATTTGCAGAGAAAATTAACCTTCATTATTTAAAGAAAGCTAATTTCAAAATTCATACATGAACTCATTTTCAAGTTATTAGATTTCATCTTTTGTCCGTTACTACTTTTTAAAGAGACTTCACTTTTAATGATGAAACTACACGTATGTTTTTTGAATCCGCCTTTTTTTAATAACATGAAAATTTCGCATATTTCAACTTATAATTCTTTAACTTGAAAAGCTTAATTCATCATCTTATTTACATAAAAAAAAGGAAAAAAAGTGTTTTATTCTATTTATTCATTCCTCCTATCTTTCCATTACTTCCGGATATTTACACGAATTCTCCTGTAATCATAATGAAAAACTTCTGTTAACTGCATTGAACAAACCTCGTCGTATATGCTCCCTTTCATAGGCAAGATCACGTTCTGGATCGCCTGTATGTCCATCATCGAACGAATCTCGCACCATCTGCAAACACAAATATTTCAGATCATTCTATTACTTCACAGTAAAGCACGATGCATGTAAACATCAGAAAACATTTTCATGTGACTTAACCAAAAAGAATGGAATTCTTAACTTAATAATTGCTATAAAACTTGCGTCACATTTTAAAACTTCATGATTTCCTTCGATTACATTAAATAATATGCAAAAATGAACTCCAGGAAAAAGGCCATTTAAAAAATATTTCACAATTTTTTGAGAATAATCCTTTTATCGTACGATATAATATATTAGAATATCAAGAAAAATCAGCTGTTTTCTATTGGTGGTAGAGCTTCTTCACGTCCACCGTTATGATAAATGGAACTATGCAATAATCGACCCTACTCGATTGATCGGAAATTGACAGTTATAAATCAAAAACTGATATACATTGAACGAATCTAGAAAAGCAATATTAGGGACATTGGATACATCCACAAATGAAACAAGAATTTTCATTAAAAAATTGTTAATATCAAATAATTTAACACATCACAAAAGAAATAAGAAGTGATAATTTTACCACAATTTTTATCCATAAAATATCTGAAATGGAGATATAGATAGAGCAATTATTAAGTATCCTTATCTCTTGGCCAATAAAAAAAAAATAGGATTTAATTAACTTAATATATTTTTATTTTCCGAAATAAATAATAGCAAAATCCTGGTTCGCCACACAATATTTTCATCTCTTGATAGAATAAAACGTAATCCTACTCTATAATATCTAAAAAAACATCTATAGAACTCGATTTCCGTAAGCATTAAAATATAGATTCCCCAATAATTAAATCACATAAAATACATAAATTTTAACATCCTCATAACAGCCACAGGATAGAACAAACGATATCAACATCTACAGTTCATTAATACTTTATGCAAAATCAAATAGATGAAAATTAAACGAAAATAGTAATCAACTTCGATACAATGCAACAACAACAACATTAATAGTTAACGATAACTTTGCACTATCATTTTTATCGTGTTTATAACTTACTAACACTACTAGGAAATAAGGGGATGAATAATAAAATTAAGAATTTTTCTGAAATGAAGGCAGTTCACATTCAATCTGGAGAAAAACTGTCTGTCGTTAAGAATCAAGAAGTTGCGCACTTTGATTATGCAACGTTTCGTTCAAATCACAATAGTTTCCGCTGAAAACAATGAAAAATTTTCAATCAATTTCAATATTTCTCAAGTTTCAGATTATCAATTTTTTTCTTTCCTATTCTTCCTTCCTGATTAAAAAATTAATCTACCTTTATATCTTCTTTGCACTGCTTTTTTGTTAATCTTTGCAAATTATTCTGAATATATTCTTTTGATTTATGTAGGACAGCATCCGTTTTATCAACTAATGTTTGTTATGTCTTTTAAGAAGGTCGTCCTTTTTTGTTGTTTTCAGATCCAAAGACGCTCAAGGTGGTTTTATCACGACCAACTGGACAGAAAGTATTCACTGCTCTGTCACCTTTCAGTAAGGATTTTTCTGCTGTTCTCTCTTAGAATGGCTCTTCTTTTTTTAGTTTCTTTTCACCGGACATCTTTGATATTCCTTATTTAGGTGGCGCCGAACGGGCAGTCAAAGATGTGGAAAAGAAATATGATTCAGGAAATGTACAAGGTAATGCAAGTATAACGCCGTTTACAGTTGATGAGCCACAAGTTGCAAAAGATATTTGTGAGAAAAAAAAGAAGCATAAGAAGGTAATTTTATTGCTGATAGTGAATTAGTATCGTAAAACTCGAGAAGTACTATCGAATTGCTTTTAACGCAATGATTTCAAGGAGAAGGATCGAGGTAAACATCATAGCAAGGAGCACAAACGAAAGGGTAAACGGAAGTACAAAGAACACAAGAAAAACAAGACAAAAGACAAAGAAAAGAAATATATCAAACTAAGACCTGAAAAACTTTGCTTGAAACGATCTGGCGAGCACATCCGTAGGTCTTGCAAAATTATTTTGCATTTTTCTATGTCCGCATTGTACAGATCAGTTTTACATTATTCGCTCTCTCTAAACTGTCTAACTCTTCCAATTTTTTAAATGTTAAGAATGAATTATCGTAAATTAACCACTGAAAAAAGTGGTATATGAAGTGTTCATGAAAGATAATTTTCTACTTTAAACAAATTGTTACAGTGTCAGATGAAACGCCTGCTCCGAAAATACCTAAACTAAAAATCCGATTTGGATCCAACTCAAATGGCATTAATGCTTCGCCATCAGGTATTGTCTCTGCAACTTCGCCGATTATCCTGACTTCTGCTTTGTCGTCTGTTCAACCGTAAGCTTTTCCGCAAAAAGTTATTTATGTTGCTCATTTTCTTCAGTTGATTTTTTTTTCTAGTTATTCAATTGCTACTTTTTATTGGTTATTTTCAGGTCAGAAAAAGATGTTTCCTCATTAGTGGATCAAAACAGTCAGGTTATGCAACCCACAAATAAAGTAGAAGATACAGCGGCTTCCAGTCCATATACATCTCTCAGATCTGATGGAAATATTAAATCTCGAAAACGACAGCCAGTGACCAAGGCAGAGGTTACATTTTTTCAAATGAATTTCCGTTCTGACAAATTTCGTTTTTTTTGTCATAGTTTATCTTCACGTGTCCCTTTATTTGTTTATTCGTTTCCATAACTTTGCTGTTGAATAGCGTAGCGACGAATTGATCTGAACAATTTAGAATGTAGTATGAGTTGTTGGATTGCTTTTGTAGCATCTTCTCTTTAGAAAAGAATTTGCTGACTGTTAGCTATGTTTATCTCAGTTGTTTAAAAATCTTTTTTCCTTTGCAGGCCAAAGATAAAATAATCATATAGATTAATATGAGTAGATTTTTAATCATATAGATTAATATGAGTCATATAGATTAATATGAGTAGATTTTCGTTGTCTGATAATTTGTGAGCTTCGACTTATCAAAATTAATGACTGGGAGGAGTTAAATGTTACTGTTAAAAAAGCTGTTTTCATTGGTGATGAGGTAATTTATAACTCGATGAGTCTTACTTCCATGACCATACTTAATATTTTTTGCGGGCTGATTATATTTTTGAGCCACTGCACTTATTTTTGAGGAGCGGAATAGGATGTCGAGTCATCGAGTGCTAGTTAAGATAATAATGACCATTGATTTGTTATTTATGAAAATGTATTTCTAGGCAAATAAAAGTATTCAGTTAGAGCCGCCATTTGCTATCGGCTCTGTCCCTTTAGGGAATAATCAGGAAGTTAATTCCGCTACCGGATATTTCGGAGTTTGTATACAGTTTAAAAGAGAATAATTTTTTGAATTCCAAGGAGCATAATTTTAATGAGACTTCATTGGTCATTGACAATGAAATTTTCAGTTAAAAGCGCTGCCGAAATTGCCATTGAAAGCGAGAACTTGTGGAACTAAAGAGTAAGTTATGTGAGGATGCAGTTGCATTTTTAAATTCGTTCAGGTGGACACGTTACATTTTATAAGCTTTGCTCTTCTGTTGCTTCCACAATTTTTTGAATAGTGTTCTTCATGTCTCTTCGCTTTATTTCGCTTTATTTTTGCCCTTCTCTCCTTATTCGTTTTTTATTTTTGATCATAGAAATCTTGAAATCATTTGCTGTTTTAGTCATTCGCGTATACATTTTATCTTTTCCAATCGATAATTTGTTGCGCTTTTATACAGATATCCTTTTGTTTTCCGTACTTGTTGGTTTGCTTTGCGTTTTCCAGAAACGATTTACTGCAAACTCCACTGTCATCACCGTCAGTGTTCATATTGCTCTATAACCTTTAACTGTAAATAAAATTATCCATCCAGGTTCATCTGTACATAAGGTCCTAGAGATCTCAACCTGTTTAAAGAGCTTTGTTTTAAGCTTTCCTGCACATGTGATTGTGCCCTTCAGCATCAGTGAAGAAATATGTTCCAAGTAAATGTAGGATGAGGATGTGGCAAATGTGCCCTGTTTGTTACTCGTATTGTCATATTTTAGGACTATTTTTATTTTGTTACATTCAGTTTCGTGTGTTCTTTCGCAACAGCCAACACTAAAAGATTACCACCCTATCTCTTTTTATTCCATTAGCACTTTGCTTAGTTTCTTTATATCTTTCGGTCAAGTAACATCTTTGTCGTGTTCATCATGTTTCTTCAAATATTGTTTATAAAGAAAATAAAATGCGGAAAGTGGGGAATGGGGATGGTACTCCTACTGGTCGTAGTTTCATATCAGAAACTACGTCTCGGTGTTTCATCTGAATTAAAATGTATGCGTTACTGTTTAGTGCCCTCTGATTGCTGGGAAGTGGTGGCGCCGTCTCGCTTCTTTTAACAACTTCTGTTATTCTGCTTTCGTAGTAATTGTGTACCATTAACGGATGAAAAGCCTGATGCCCGCTGCCCAGCACGCCAAGAGGACTTTAAAATAACGCACCGGTGCTTTGTGTCATGTTACAATTTCGCATTGAATGTTCGGAAATAAAGTTTTATCCTTTACTTTCCTTTTCCATACAATACTTAAAAGCCGGTCATTATCTTAAGGTCTTCAGTGGTACGCGGAAGCCAAGCAACATCGTTTTCATATCATTTCGCATTGTCTTATATCTAGTATACCATTGCCCACCTTCAGTTATGTCCTTTTTTTTTTTTTCGGATTTTTGGATCTACAAAACTACGTTTTGTTAGGAAGTGCTGCAACCAGTCTTTCAGTCACGACAATTTCGTACCGCTTCAGTAAATCCAGTACCAGAAACTTTTGTCACTTACGAAATAGTCTAACAACCACTAGAAACATCGAAATTTCGAAGACTGGATCTCCTATAATTTTAAGCAGCCCATTGCCTAAGATTTTTATCCTTCGTGCCTCTTATTAATTTAAACATTTAGCGAAATTTCCAGCTCTAAGCACTTCCTGAGCAAAGCAGAACTCAAATCATCTTTTGCGGATTCGGAATAGATTGTTCTAATCTCGTATGTTGGTGAGAGTAAAGGTAAATATTTCAGGGGAAGTGGATTCATGGGTGGACAAGGACCAGCCGATGTAGCCGCCAACCATGTTATTTCTAGAAACGATGCTGGGTCTGGACAAAGAAGTTACATGCAACAATTAGCGGGTAAGCATTTACGCCTGGACGATAGGAAGAAAGACTTCGGAAGCTGCTTTGATATCCATGGCGCTGCTGCTTTCAGTTCAACTGAAAAATTGTTGAAAGCTACAGGGAAAGAAAGAAACAGTGAAGGTGGTATTCGAGGTATGACACCTAAGTGTGATGTGAAAAGCCTGGGACAGCTGCCACCTGCCGACACTTTCAGTACATTTTTGACCGATGAACGACGCAAGGAAAAGGAGTTCTCAAAGAGAGATTTGGAAGTACTGAAAAAAAAAATGGATCAAATACATGCTGAAGAGTTGGATCCAGTGAAGGCAAAGTTAGGGAAGGAAAAGGATCCTTTTAAGCGTGTGTGCGACGGTGACTTACTATTTGACAAGGAGAAGCTGTATGTCAAAGACCGGACTTCTGGAAAATTGAAGAGTAAAGAACCAGAAAAAGAGAAGAAAAAGGAGCGACAACACTACAGCCTCGAGAAAGTGAAGAAAAGTAGGCGAGAAAGGGAGATACTCCATATACAAAATGCTCGTGGGAAGGAAAGGGATCAAACCAAACAAGACGAGAAAGGTCTGGGAATAGCAGGTGAAAAGAAGGAAGCACAGCAAGATCGACAAAAGGAAAAGGGGAATGATGAAAGTGATAAGGGGAAAGGAAAGAAAATGGGATTGGTTGGCGGAAAATCGGGCGATATTTCGGATGATTGCATTGCAGAGAATGACAGTAAACATCGGGAGAAATTGGGGAAAATTACTGGATCTGGAGAGCGACATAAGCGGAAGGGTACCAGTAAGGATGAGGAATCTGGTAAAGATATGGAGAAAGGCGCAAAAGGGTATACGAAAGAAAAAGGATGCTCGAGTGAGACGAAGGACAAGGGAAAACATCACAGCAAAAAGACTGATATGGAGGAGAAGATTAAAGGTTGTGACAAGGAATTAAAGGATATAGAGAAACGAACAAAACATTCAAGTGGTCGAGGTAAAGAGCATAGCCCTGGGAAAAGTAGCAAAGAAGTCGAGAAAGTTTTTTCTGGTGAAGAAAAGGACTTTGGCGGTCCAAGTTATGTAAAGACGAAGAATTCCAGTAAAGATGGGCTTATGGGTGATCCTAACAATTCCCATCTTCCGTACAATCCCTTGCTAAAAACTGAACAAGGTAACTGTATTTCATTAACTCTATTCTCCGGTCTTTGAAGGATTACGTTTTTTTCCCTTCATTTGAATTTACTCAGCTTTTGTTAGGTAACGTTAGGTAGAGAAATCTGTACACCTCTATGATCACTTCCTCTCGCTGAAAAATGGAAATATTCGGACCCGTAAGAGCTGTCTCTATGAATCTGAAAAGAGCACATAATTGGAATTTATTAGATATATAGAATCTTGATGGACATTAGATATTATTGATTTGTCAATTATAGGTATAGTAGATCGTGGAAAGGGAATCAGCTTATGAAATGAAAATTGATGGAGCAAAAAGATTGACTTTCTTTCATAGACTATGAAATCTTTTGGTACTGATTGTGAACTTCTTTGGGCTAGGTTGTATGTATAAGACTCTTCGCCAAATCTAGTTCTCATAAGATGTACTGATATCGTTTGATGGATAAGCATGTTTTTGATGGATTGGTTTATATTTAGGAAAATTGTAGTTCGTTGTGTTTCTAGTCATATTTGCGAAAGAACAACTATCAAAGCCATGCAGCGCTAATAGTGATATTTTTGGGAACATATCGCCGACTGTTGATTCGCTGACAAAATCTTCGGATAAGGTAATTTCCAGATAGTTTCAAAAGTTCATGATTTTCAGAAATGATTAAGAAAATATGCCAGTTGCGATTGGTTGTCTTTCTGTTTTTTAATTAGAGATGTAGATGTAAAAAGCAATATTACAGGCTTTTAAACATCTTCTGTTCTGTCATGATGTTACAGTAAATATAAGCTTCCAACAATTCTCTAAATGAGATCGCAGGAGTATGCATTGAATTTTCTTAAAATTGTTGGAATATCGGAACTGAGATTTATGTTATTGCCCCTATATTTGGAAAAACATTATATAGAAATCGTGACTGATGCATTGCTTACAATTATTTTAAATCTAGCTTTCTGTTCATTTGAGAAATCTGTCACGCTGGATAGTGATGACTCTTTGGATAATATGTGGATCTGTCCAGAATGTTCGGTTGCTTATGTGGAAGGCGCAACTGATATGGTTGGTTGTGATGCTTGTGACAACTGGTTTCACTGGTAAGTTCTTTTTTCAACATATTTTATGCTATTTGAATGTTTATTAGCTATTATAATCCACTGTTATGTAATAATTCAGGAATTGCGTGGGTTTGTTGGTTGCACCGCCAGATGACGCTCCCTGGTACTGTCAAAATTGTGCGAAAAAAAAGCTTAAGAAAAAAAATTTGTTGAAGACTTCTTCCAAGAAAGGCAAGAAGTGATATGGTTGTGATGATATTTGCATTAATTTATAATATTTTTAATTCTTTTTAGTTTTCGTAGGTCAGCAAATTTAAAAGCTGCTTTTCTCTGTTAATTATTTAACTGTGGGTATGTATTCAAGTAAACCACATAAATTTATCTTTTAGCTTTTTATTATTGAGAGATTTGTCCCACTAGAGTACGTTTATATTTCAATACGACCTTTCAAAGAGCACTTTCCCTATTTCACTACCTTTTCGTTTGTCTGTATTTCTAGATATTTTTATTGCTTTCTTGCTCATTTCTATGAATTCTTAGCGTTGCATGCATCTATGTGGGAATTTTTTTGCTCGTATGTATAGTTATTGGAAAATCTTAGTGATTCTAATTTAGAGTTCAGCAGTTGCAGAGAAGTGAACTCAAAATCTACAAGTAGACAGTGTCATGACCTGCAGCTGGTCATCAACAGGCCAAACTATCGATAATTAAATTAATAATGCGATGTTAATGTAAAGCTGGCCTCCTTTCATTTTAAAAAGTGTTTTGAATATTTATAATTGTAAAACAGTTTTACTAATTATTTGCTCAACGTAATGTAAACATCTTGTATTACCGTTCTTTTGGTATTTGGAAGCACTGTATAACAGTGATGAGGGTTGCATTAAGAAAGGAAAGACACCATCATCATATCGTGTCGTAATCCTCATTTTCACTTGTCATAAAAAGGGTGAAGGAGCTCAGGAAAGTAATTCGGATGTTTTTAGAAAAGCAGTCATTCCTACTTGTCTTTATTGTTGCTGCTGTTTATTTGCTACCCCTCTTGGTGTCTTTCCGTTTTTATCGTTCTTATGGGACATAAATATAAAATGTTTTGTCCGGATGATCATTGCTTTGCTGCTTATTTGTTTTCGAATTTCAGTGGAGATATGCCATTAATGTGTGTGTGTTGTGTTTTCTGTTTTTTCCATTACAGTCTTGCATTTCGGTCGTTTTCAATCATATATATCAACAGAACTGTTGTTCTGTGACATTAACTTAACACGGAAGAACGAGCAAATAGTATCAAATATCAGATCCAAGTTATCAAACTGTAGTTCATCTATTCATGTACACTTTACCTGCGGGAGTTTGCTATCTACACTATGTATTTGCAGTTTCTTTAAATCTGTTTAATCCCTGAAAGTGGCGAAGTTCGATGGTTTGTGGCCAGGCTACTGCGTTTGTTAGACTACAGTTAATGGATAAGAAATTTTTAAAGATGTATGTAAACTTCTACTTTAAATCACATTCCGATTGTAAAGCTACCAAAGAAGTGATCGGATGGTGTAGTCTTATAAATACTGTTGGAAATCAGTGGACAGCGGATGTTTATTTCGTATCAACTCCCTAATTTTATGATTCCTCGATCTTTTCGCGCTTGGAAATTTATGGATTGGCAGTGAAGAATTTAGGACTTATTGTTTTCTGGCATCTACAATTTGAAGTTGGACCACATAACATATGAACAGATATATGTTGGACTTAGCTTCATCTCATGAGTTTTTGCATCTACTGAAATATGTGAAATAGGGTTAGAAATTTTCAAGGAATGTTTTATACAAATATGTTTAACACTTTAGTGATGGTTCATTTTGATCTGATTCCAAATTGCTCACCAACTAGTCAAGTTCTCGTAGATTACTGGAACGTATATATGCCGCTTATTCGATTTCTCGCTCTCGTGGCTGTACAATGCTACATCCATGAGAATTTCCTAGGTGTAATGCTTATTTTTTGAATTTCACATGTTGATTAAGCATTTTAGAAGTGGGTAAATTATAATAGAAAGTAGCAATGTGGATGAATGAGCTAAAATGCTCTTTGGTGATGACCTGTGCACTTAATTTTCCATTTTGAATGGCAATTTTCCATTTTTGAACCTGTTTCTGTGAAACGGTTTAGCCAAAAGAGTAGCAACTTTTTGAATTGTGCAAATGACCACCGAAATTTTGACATATTTGAGTAACGTATCTACTATTACCAACACCGGCTATGAACTTTTTCATCAGAACCTTGGCAAGGCATTCCAATTTATTAAATAGTCGATTAAAGCCTTCTTGGCTCAAAATATGAGCAATTTACAAATAATCAGATTAAAGGAAGGCATTAGAATACTTATATTAGTGTTCAGTAAATTAAAAATAAAACGGGAACACTAAATATAGCTTCAGGATACATTTGGTAATGACAAAAATGTGTTCACCTTTAGCATTCCTGGTGTATCTACTAAATAGTCCTTTTAGCACACTTTGAACATGATTCTGAACATTTCATGCGTGTCAGAGAATTCTGAAAAACATCGAACTAATTTAAGCAATGAGAATGCTATGAGTCAAATGACATTATACTGCTCCTCAATCATCCGAAATTGAAACTTTGCACTCTTACCAGGAACAAGAAAATCGAAGGAAGGGGATGAACGTCGAGGAGAAAGCGGATAATCGAAATTTACTTGTTTGTGACGGATGTTACATAGCGTCAATGCCGTTCAGGTAAGTCAAAGGAACAGGTGGAAGAAAGCGGGTAGCAATAGAAAAACACGCAGTGATTGTAGGTGATTACAAGGTCACTGTCCGGTTTCCGCCCATCAGTCCTTTATTAACGATCCAAAAATTCAGAGACATACATAGCAAAGCATAACAATCTAGTTTCGAGAACAACGCAATGCTTCATTTTCTATCTGTTTTTCTTCTGGCTTCATTGGCTCCATTTGGTATTTCTGATATTATTAAAACAGTTAGTTTGTCACGTATTCTTAATTTATTCACAATTCTGACAAGAATGGTCAGTGGCTAAACGCCGTAGGCTGTTCAGAATCAGACGCTTATGTCCTCTAAGCAATTTTTATGAACAGTACGTAACTGTTCGCATTAATTTCGATTTCAAAAGATACTTTCTTTCGGCTGTTTATTGTAAATTCCAATTCCCACTGTAGATGAAAGAAGGATAAAACAAAGTTGAGGTATTACGATCCAACTGCTCATCGAAGATTATTTGAACTATTTGTCTCTGCGAAAAGCGTCAATTGCACAGTCATCCGTTGAATGAATAGATCATTCTCTCGATTTATGCAATGAAAAAAACAAAACTTCGAACAAAACTTGCATATCGTTGTTCAAAAAATACTTTTTTAAACATTTATCAGAAAACAATTGATTTTTCAAAAAAATAAATTTCAAATATAAGATATTACAGGAAAGTGAAATTAAGAAGAATTATAAAAGAATTGAAATAATTGTGCACAAGTACAAAGCACTTGGAGCATCGGAAATAGATGAAATCAAAGATGAACGATACGATTTCCGGTGAAAAATACTTCCGTAATTTTATGTTATCTGTCTATAGTAGTGTTATCAAAACTAAATATTGATACTAACCATACTGACCTTCAGTGTTTATGCAACTAAATTGAAAATTTTCAAAAAATGAAGATGGAAAAGGCATATTCAGATTATCATTCTATTTAACCTTTCAAACTATCAACCTATTCAGTTCCCTCTTCTCATCTTCTTTATACAAGTGACCACTTAGTAGTAAGTAACTCATGATTTTATTCGAACTAATTGACGAAATCTGATCTCGATCTCATTCAGGCAAAAAATTTGGAATATTTCAGATTTTGCGCTTGTGAGAATAAAACTGGGAAACCGGAAATAAGTAACAGTTGTAGCTGTTCAAGAGTTGTTAGCGGTCTTACAACTTATAACTCGATACCACAAACAATTTATTCCTCTAGTTGCGTTCATAATCCTCAGTACAAAAAATGTCTTATCGCCCAAGTCACAGTTAATACAACTCAGGTATTCTTAGACTCTTCATTTCAATTCGTCTTTTTTTACACTTAATTTTTAAAGAATCAGAATCATTTATTTGCAGAATCTGCTGTATATAAAAATTAGTGTTGGATCGCGTCATTTAACAGATCCGCCGTATCAGTCAATTACGAATTCCAGATTTAAGAATATCGCTTTATTATCATGCTCAAAGGATACCCACTGCCGGAATTGCATCCCCTGCAAAAGCGGAATCATCCTGTAAATATAACCCATAATTGCACTTTACACCTTAGTTATACTCTCCGATGCATAACAAAAGTATCGCCGAAACCAGTTTGCTTTTTTATATTAATTTAGTAATTTTATATTGTTTAGACTCAATTACATCAGTTTGTCCAGTGTCACACTAGTTGATTCAAAGCAAACATACTTACCGGCTGCTGTACAATCCGATAAGATGGGACAATGGCCAGTCAAATCATTAAAAAAATTTTCTCTCAAGGAAATAGAGGATTTTAATAATGTAAGTTTCAAATTGAAAAGCTTAGAAATCCATTAATTTTTTTATGCGAACGCTGCAAAGTCTCGGCATCGCTCCGTGAAAATTTTCCCAAGATTAGAATGATTGCAACAATTTTATCATCTAAATGTGAGCCTTCTTGAGGACGGAAGTTCTTAAATAGAAATGATCCTCGGGAGAACTGTTCCCAGAAAACTTTTATAGATTTGTATCAGTTACTACTGGACTCAAATTAAGGAAGCATCATTATCCCTTCTTTTCTCGACTCGATGCAACTACAGCTTTACTGCTGTTCTCAGTCCACGGCTTTTATCCGGAAAATTCTCGCCAAATGACTTGTAGTCTCCTGATGATGACGAAAAAGAAAACTTTGTCGCAAACATTCCCAAACCAATATTTGTTGATAAGGCTTCGATTCTCGCCTAATTTATCATCTAATTCTTCATTTAACAATTTGAGTGCCGAGATGATGGCTCTTCAAAGCTTAACTAGGTTTCATGTTTGGAATATTCTGATTCCATGTTTAAATTTTCTTGAGAAATTTTATGCCCAATAAAAAGGTTTATTAGAGTTTTAGTATCGCCAAAAAGTTGAGGAAATAAATAAATGGATGAGTAAGTATTGCAAGGAAAGAATTCTTGTCATAAAAGAGTACAAAGTACTAATCAAATCATTGCATTAAATTTTGAACCTATAATTATTTGCGCAAAACAAAAGAAAAAAAGAAAGAAAAAAAAAGGTCATCAGGCCAAGTTAGAAGAACGGAAATAGTGATCCTTTTAATCAAGACTATGAAATGCAATGGTTGTAACGGATTTTGATCAATGATGACGGGAGACTGAAAAAGTCTGGAAGACAAAAGATTCTCTTTCCAATTACCAATCTATAGTATCGTGTTTGCGTTTGGCTAAAAAAGTTCTGAATATTTTCACTCTATATCTACTTTACAATCATTTGAATGCAAGCAGTAGTTACTCATTCATTACGTCGTTTTTAAATAAACTTCTATTCAGATGGCGAAGATCGAGCAATGCTTATTACAAAGCGCCAAAAAGTATCACTTATTACCTTCCCAGTTCAATATTGCTATCTACAAGAATGCTGTAAGATCTTTCCTTGTTTCTAATGGTGGTCAGTAATGACAGCAAACTTCGCCTTAGGATAAGATAAATATCTCGGTAAAGTTTTTACAAGTAAATTATATATACACCGTTCATATAGCACAAATATGTGCACATGTGTATAAGTGCACAACTGTATCCACATTTGCATACGACAGTTATAGAAATATCTATTCCTCAGCTTTTTCAAATTTTATGATGCTCAAAAAAAATGGTGGGTTTTTTGAGAAATATCCATCAACTTTTGCTAAAAATAAGGAATGTGTGTGCAAAGCGGCGGTAACGATGGTGAATTTTCTTTTTTTTTTTGCGAAAAAGAAGAAACCGAAGATTGAAAATCAAGCAGTTTTCAAAGTACATCATTGGTAACTCGGAAATGGCACGCTTCATGAAGTCGTCAAATCAAAAGATTAAAACAAACAGTCTATGTATAATTATGGGATGAGCATTTTCTATGCACACCTACGTATGTCTTCTTTTAGGACGTGTGTGCTTGGGTACAGTAGGTGTTTTGGATTGATAGGGAGTGGCAATATAATTATGATGAAATACCGAAACTGTCTGTACATATCTGAACCAGGAAATTTATTGAATCTGTGTGTTGTGTTGTAATTATCTCTTTTGCTTCACTATTTCAAATGTCACTTCAAAGATGGGTAAGAGATGTATCATTTCCTGAAGTGTTGATAGGAAACTGGATGAATCTAATTCTCATGGTTGTATAGCAAAACTGAGCATTCCGATAAAGCACATGGCCCACTAAATATGAAAGGATCGTAAAAATGCTGACAAAAAGATGAATTCTTGAAGATGTTCGTATTATTCGACCCAAAATTTTCTTTTTAATTAGTAATCTTTGATGTTCTCTTGCGAGCACGACCTTTTTGTTCTCCCTTTTCCGGGAATATTGAAAGGTATTAAATTGCTTGAGTTACAGAACCATTTAGCCAATTTCATTAACGATTGAGCTGTTGCTTCGCTGGAATATGTTACAAGTCCATAAGATGGGTAACATTGAAGCAATAAATTATTGTTTCGCCTTATCTTTATAAATCCTAATTAAGTATGTAAGGTTCCAATTAACACACGTATTTCATCACTTTTTGCAGATTCTTACTCGGCACAATGTTTACCGTAGCAAACACGGGGCCGGCTTGCTTAAAGTTAACAGTGAACTTGAACGGACAGCTGAAATATGGGCACACCATTTGGCTAGCAGAGCAGATTGCTTGATACATGACCCATCAAAAAGGTTATTTGAACTCAACTTATTCTTGACTTCAACATTTAGGCCCTTCCTTACTCAGAATGATAAGATGGATCTTTTTTTTGACTATGCCGACATAAAGTCAAAAAAAGTCGAATTAACATTGTCAGTGAGATATAATTTTAATTATTAACAGATTTGGAGAAAATTTATTCTATTACGCGACGAATTTATTGCCAGACGAAGAAACAATGGCACTAATGACTGTACAAAGCTTCTATCTTGAAGCATATGGATATAATTACAAAACGTCAGTTACTACAAAGCTGTACTCTGAAAAGAAAGAAGCAAAACATGAACCACAACAAATGTCCAATCATCTACACCGTGCTTTTTATAATATAACTGCAAATTAAAATTTCTATATCGGCATTTCAGAAAGGCTTATAATGCCAGTTTCAAGCCATTTCCTTTAATCTGAAACCTCTTACATTATTGATGGTTCGAATTGACTAATTTTGCTTAAATCTTCAAAGATATGTGTGACCTGCGAATTTAATTCCTGAACTATCAATCTTGCATTCACTACGTGAGTGCACTTTCAGAAATATGGATAGCTTATGTTACTGTTTTTACGACTCATTCTGACCACTATTTTTCTCATCCAAGTGGCGCTCATACGAAATTTCTGCAATATATCGTATCATGATATGTTGTGGATACAGAGGAATATGTAAATACAGAGCTTCACTAAAGATAAATGCAGAAAAATTTCAAATATGCTGTTGAAAGAAAATGCAGTAATTTTCGACCAAAAAAACGAAACAATTTTATTCAATTTTACCATCTCCAAGTCTAGTTTTGTTAACTTTACGCTCTTGCCCACCTAAAAATGACTAGGAAAAAAAAAATGTATTTCCAAAAGTTCACGGTATTCGATGCTCTAACATAGACCTTGCAAAAAAGTTTCATCTAACAAACCGGGGATAAGAAGTAGTTATATTTCAAAACTACTCCTGACAAATTGTTAGTTAATTAGTATGTAGTACTTAGAGATCATATTAAAAAAAAGCACACTTCATTTTTCCAGTAAATCTCCATACAATTTCATAAGTATGAGTAGTTCAGAAATGAAGTTGACAGGCCTAGTATGTCCAGCCGCGTTACGATGTTTTTCAATCACTGCCATTTTTATGTCGCAATAAGATATCGAGTTAGTCACTCAACTCAATTCAACTCAAAAAAAACATGAAGACAAGTTTCATCTTTATAGCTTTAGATTATGAACAGTTTGCTCATATTCTCTGCTCTGTTTCATTGAACTTCATAGTCAGCAATACTTCCAGGCATCATCACTTGGATTACAATCGCACTGGACACTTTACTCAACTTGTATGGAAATCCACAACACAAATGGGTGTTGGCGTAGCAATGCGACGCTTCAGTGGACATCGCGTTAACAGCTGTCAGCCTGATTTCCCATCTACACTGATTTATGTCGTTGTTAAGTATGACCCCCCAGGAAATATACTTGACATGAAAAATTATGACGACAATGTTTTGCCACCGATATGATAAGATAACGTAAATCACTTGAAACTTTTTAAAATTTTTAACTACGGCAGTGCGTTCAATCTTCACAAGCAACATAAGCAACATATCTAAATAATAAAACAAATTTAAGTACTATTTCGCTTTTTAAAAAAGCATATCAAAACATTCAAGGTTGAAACAAAGCAAACATCTTGCACATCACATGCTTGTACCATTAATCTTTTATTTAACACAACAAATTCCCGTATCATAATATAATTGCCTTTGGTACTAATAAGCTCGGTCAGAGAAACAGTTTTTGTATCGAAAGATTAAAGTTAATTTTTCAGCAGAAGATTAAGGTCAATTTCGCTTATCCTAGTATTTACTCTCACTGTTTTAGTGGTTGTAAATCTGAACATATTGTAGAGGAATTACTAGTGATCTCATCACTTTATCTAATAAAAACATTATTAAAAAACCTGATGTTAATTCATCAAGTGTATTCGATGCGTTTTAGGGAAACCATTTGACAAAAAATTTGAAGTGCACTCATAAAGCACAATTCATCAAAATTTAAATATACAGAATTCATAGAAATGTAAACGTTTCTCCTGAATAATAACAAAAATAAAACTCCATGGACGATGCTGTTGGAATACACCGGAATAATTTTATCAGGAATATATTCAAGTAATCAAAATATTGTACTGCAAAAATATTTTTCACATGACTCATCACTCACGATGAATATTAATGAGTCTTACCATATCTAATGTAATTCTCACTTCTGTTTGCGATTACCTAGCTTTATCTTCAATAGTAAATACCGGGAAATAATTCACACGCCTTGTCTTTTTTGAAGAAAGGAGTTAGTGCTTAGTGAAAGGTAAAAACTTACGATTTAAGTCGAATAGCTGGATGCGTGGACCAATAATTTTTACGTTTATTGAAAATACCGCAAATAATTGATGACAGAATAATATATATAATAGAAATTGAGAAGTAGAAGTTTGTGAAATAAATTTAAAACAGCCGAGGATTACCGAGTTTACAGTAGCTATAAGCTTCTATTACAACCGTCGAAATTGCTGGAGTCGAGAATTACACCGCCAATCGCCAAAAACGAAATTTTTAAGAATGACCCTTCTCCTAGATAAGGGGTGTAGATTATAGAATACAAAAAGTGAGTTGCAATTTTCTCATGCTCTGTAGGAGATTGTTGCATAAGAAAACACATTTTTTTGTTGTAAATTAGCATACAGACGTGCATAATCATACATGCTAAATGATTATAAATTAGATAACGGATTCATCTCTCAATATGAGAGAAAGTTGAAAATTTGCATAATGAGACGAATCCTTTATCTAGAAGATGTCTTATAAAAACAATTTTACCAGATGTTCAAGATATAGATATAGCAGGTGTTCAAGACTTTAATCTGAAGGAATTTACATATGAATTTGATAACTATGCAAATAGAACAATTTTTTATGGTGTAAGTAATTTGAGATAAAAAAGTTATTTTAGAAAATTTATTTCGGGTTTTCCGACGCGCCTCTGATCTCATGACCTGGCTTATATACAACGGTAGGAATATGGCACAGAAACGACCGCTATAAAAAAATTGCTATCAGTTGGAGAAAATGAATTTGGCTCAGAACTAATTTAGGTAACGCGGCGAGCTATACTCCTTCATTTCTCATCTTACATATGTTTATCATTAACCAATCTCCCATAAAATATCCCTACTATTCTTGAAAAAAATATCCCAGCTATCAACAATCAAAAAGGAAACTCCATATTTTACATCCCAACTTGTCGAGCGATATTCTTATCAACTATTCCACATCGATAGACTCTTCATCAAAGGTATTATTCGTTGATTATTGTTCATAACAGATAATTAAAAAAATATTTCCTCACAACAGTCGCAAAACAATTTGTTATTTTGTCTTTGTTCATTATAGCTTGGCATAGTTACCGAAAAATGCTAACACCATATTTGAGATAAGCTCCATCTCATTCATTGCATTAATTTCACGGGAAAGCTTTCTTATTCTGTCCATGTAAATTCAGATTAAGTCATTCTGGATATCGAAACTTTTGAAATCTCCTGAGACGAAGTATTTCAAGAACTGAATGGTCATTTTTATTTTAGCGCAAACCATGGATTATTTTTCTTCCAAAAAATGAAACTATCTTTATTGAGGTCATACTTGATGTCAGTATAGCATAAAGTTGATTTCAATTTCAGTTAACCATGTAACTAAATTTTATGATTTGCTGATAGTTGGAATTTTAAACCTACCAAAATTTAACCTCGAAAAACCCATCCAACTGCTAAAAAAAAAAAAAAAAAAAAAAAGAAGCAGGAAATGGCAAACGAAAACAACCAAAATATTATTCATTGTTTGATTCAAATGCTACCGAAGTTGTCACACATGCAAGATTTCGAAATAAATTTTTTCCCTTTCCAGACAAATTCAGTCTGTGAACAACGTTTATCTGGTCGCTTTTGTAGGAAGATCCTCCCAGACTTCCCAGAATATATTAAAAGCAACCTTACACACCTGTCTCCCTGCCTTTCATCGTTTCATACCATCTAGCTAGTATTTTGCGGCTGGCCAAAGTTTCCTGTGAAATTTATTTTCAAACGAATCTGAATATATGTAAAGGATTGTGGATTAGTTGGGTGTTATCTATCTTAGGTAAATGCTGCGAGCGAACGGAGAAGCACTGTTCGATTGACAGAATTTGAATAAGGAACAACAGGATTTAAGAATGTCTTAGCTTATGCAGTAACAGAAAAGCATAACAGGAGACAAGGATAAATGAATTGGATAACAGGTCGCTTTAATGATGTGGATTACGATAATACCATGCACTATGGTTGCATTTAATTTCAGAAATTTGTAGGATACATATGAATGATTATTTGGATACAAATCATTATGCAGATTACTACTTAAAGGGAAGAAAATGATCACCGAGAATGAGTCAGTATTTATCTATCTACAATCTTTCCCATATCTTACTAATTGAATTAATTTACTGCATCATCCTACAAAGAAGTCAAGCTTTACGAATTATTGGCACCTGGAGCTCTCGTAGTGATAAATTTTCAATTCTTGCTAAATTTGGCTTCCAGCAGATCGATCCATTGGATGCGGAGCATAGCCGTGGATTTGTTTATGACAATGTGTTTTCATAGATAATTAATAGAGATAATTCTCTTTTTTTTATTCCGGACTCTGCTTCACTTTGAACTGTCAAAATCCGTTCAAAAGATTGTATTTGTTTGCTATTTGACTTCAACTATTGTAGCACGAGGAGTACTGCTGATTGCACCGAAAACACTTGTCAATGAATTTCCTAATAAAGCAACGCTAGAGCAGTCGTGCGATTCTTTGTTGCAGGTATTTCAGAAATATTTGATAGAATATGAAGTATTTTGGTCTTCACATTCTTTGTAATGTTTATTGAATCACATAATGCTTAATCAGTGGAGGAAGAGGCATGTCACTTATAAAATCCCATATCAAGAAATTAGAATAGGAAGATCAAAACAAAGAAGAAATAAAGACAGCAATATAGTGCATAATAGCACTATCTCTAAAAGTGATGAGCTATGCACAAGGCCTAAGGAAGTAATCCAGCTGTAGATTCCCCTACTGCTAACTTGTTCATCTCAGTCACTGATTCCACTTTAAATAATTTCTTCCTTACAGTTAAGCCATTAGAGATTTCCCTTTTGAGCTGATTTTTATGCAGTTGAATGTTTATATAGCGTTCAGTGCATTGGCAGTTATGTATGAGACTTTTTCTGTAAATATTTTGTTTAGTTCATTAAATCTCCAACAAATAAATTAAATCTGAAACATATTGCAGCTAAAAAAAATTGGTATTACTATAAAGGTTAAGGCGCACATAGCTTCTTAGTTCAAGCATAACAAATGTACTTGACCAGTAATTGACGTTGGCATCTACTACTCTTCAGGTAATAATTGATTCACAAATGACTCTCAGGATAGAGGAACCAGCAATTCCTCAATATTGGTATGTGATAATAGTTGCCTGTTATTTTGATATCCATTGTTTATGGAAATCATCAGTTAAGGAAGTTATTGTACATTATGATTTATGGCTTACAAACGGGAGTCCTCTTATGCGTTACTTGAATCCTTTCGGCCATCAGTTCAGCTTCGAAGAACAAGTATGCTCCAGTTTTCCTCTCCAAAATGAGTAAAATTACATCTGAAAGTCGAGACATAATACCATATAATTTTCGGTTTCTTTTTTTCTCGAGAACTTTCTGCTCTTCTTTTTTTTTTTTTCTTTTTATTAATGTGATTGGTTTTAGAATTCTGCTGAGATATGCATGCTTTTGTTTATACTATATATAGTGGTTGGGTTTTGTCAGTGGCGTTCTGTGATGTTATGCAACTCTGCATCATTTTTCCCACGCTATTAGCTTCTTAACTGTATTATTGTATTGAAAACGTTCGGTCTTGCTTTGCACTGCTTAAATGTTATCACATTCTCTTTTGATGGTCAGGCAAGTTTTAGCTTATTCAAGCACGAAGATTATTATTATGAATTCTCAGACAACATTTTGTCTTTGAAGAAGTGGTGTATTTTTATTTTCAGGGGATTTTGTTTACTCGTCTTCTTGGTGAAATTGCTCGCTTGATGTCGACGTGCCTTCTTTGTTTACTGCTCATATTAATTAGTTATGGTTGGTTATTCGCCAATAGCAGTGAAATTTTACTGTATCCAAAAGTTGTTATTATCTGGGTTCTTTTTACGTCTGCTCATTTCCTGCTCTTTTTCATCAATTTTGTATGTTTTTGTCTCATTTCCATTTTTAAAACATTTGATGCCTTTCATTCCAGATTAACCTCCTTGGTACTTGGGACTTTTTTCTCCTTTTTCTAGCTTCATTTTCGACTTTTGCATACTATTATTTGTTGAAAAATATGCAGTTTTTCGTTGATGGTGTACTGCAAGATATCGACATGTTAAATCTTGGCCAGGCCACGGGATGATTTTAATTCGTATGCTACAAGCGCTTTGGTTCTTCATACGAATTCGCCGTATGATAAATGAGTGAGTTCTCATTTAATATTTTCATGGTAACAATTGAGTATGAATATGATCATCATGCTTTTCATCGATTCGAACTGCAGAGAAAGTGAGGAACAGAAAGCAGTCTTCTTGGCGCATTTCGGTGCTGGTTTTCTTGTATGGTTTGTTTATGTCTTTGGTCTTGGAATTATTGCTTCTTTTGTATCTGCTCTGTGGAGATTTAAAATGATCCTTGGTGAGCTATAATTTCATCTATCTTTTATTATTTAATTTCATTTTAATCTGAATACAGTTGTCAAATACTTTCTTATAAACATAATTACTTTAATGTTACTATTACTGTTGCTTTTTTCAGTTATAACTACGGCGGCAAATTTTGCTGCAGTCACATGTCTGGTGCATTTATTTTGGTCTACTAGTTCGAATCGACATTATTTTCTGGCGGATATCATGTTAGCAGTTTTTATTTTCTTCATCAATTTTTATATTTCATATCAAAATTTGTTGGGTGATTGAAGATAACACTAACTCGTGGAATGTGTGGTTCGTCTTTTAATCAATATGTTTTTTTTTTTTGAATTGCTCGAATCATATTTAGATCACACAGACGGTTTGTCTTAGCTAATGAGAATGAAGGCGAAGATTTTGAGAATCTGCTGATTAGTGACAGTGCTGATGCTGATGCGGATAGCCTTGTTAGTAGCATATTGGAAAATATCTGATTTTATTCCTATTGATGGCTAAGCGAATCGTTGAAATATAATTTTCTTATTGCTCACTGCCTCATTTACTTATGATACTGTTGAGAAATCTGAATATGTGTACGTGGAATAAATTTTGTTATAATATATCTTTGTTGCTCCTTCTTGCTTTTTATCATTCATTTTTGTTGTTGGTACTCGAATTTTAATTTTTTTTTTATAGAAATTATGCTGTGCCTTTTATCATCAAAAAATAAATATTTTATTTCATTAGGTTGCCTTTGCAGCAAGATTGGCTGACAAAAGCTGATGCGACTTTGTCTGATTTCTTTTCTCGATATGTTGTTTTGTTTACTTTGAAGATCTTGGAAATTTGTGTTATATGTTCTTTTCAATTTATTTTCCTATCATCCTACTTTTTCATGTCTTCTCGTCCATGCGAATTGACTAGCAATATACTTTACATATCATCATTACCACATTATAAATAGCAATTTCGTAAAGTTAATTATTAAGTGCCTGTTTTAATTACCAGTAAAAATAGTTAATTTTTTGCACAAAATCGTCAATGCTGTGTTTCCTGTTTTCTTTTTCCTTCTTTTTTGCTTTTTTACAATAATTGCTTTGTTTCTGTTTCATGAATTCCAACAAATGGATAAAACGACAAATTGTTTGTATGGCCTAAGGGCAGGTAACAGGTTAGAAATTGATCATCACTTTTTGTACTTCCAAAAGAACAAAAACAAATGGCAGAATTCATTGATAGTTGAGAAACATAATTTTTCATTAATTGTGTTGGGTGAAGTATCTGCTCAATTCTAGCTTTGACTCTGTTAGTAACTCTATTTTCGCTGACAATTGTAGTATTATCTTTAGTGATTGTAACATTTTTAGCAATGCCAAGGTCTTCAAGAGTTAGATCTTCCATTTTTATCCGTTCGCGTATTTTGAGGAGAAAAAGCAGTAACATTACGAGGATGAGACATAGTGAATTTGTTTTTTCTCCTTAGAAGGCAGTGAGAGAGGGTGGAATATTCATCAATAAGCTTTTTTATTCGAAATTAATCGAATTCTGTTTTAATTAAATCCACAGAGTTATCAAATGTAAGAAGCATTTTGAATCATTCACTTATTTCTCACTCTCCATCCAAAATTACTGGATTCTAATATTTGCACCTAGAATAGTTTGTTTGCAGTTATATAACAAATCTTTTTCTGCAGAAAATTTTTCTTATTTAACACCAATCGTTTTATACTAATCTGTACTATAAAAATTTCATTTATTTTTAGCTTGATTTCCAAAGAATTTTATTTTATTCCTTATGAGAATATAATTTCTAGAAAGAATATTTTCAACCAAATAATTTAGTTGGGATTGAAAGTGTTTGGCTTTTAGACACAATTACGTTTTGAAAATAATGGTCCATTTGACGGAACTGCTCACCACTGAATTTAATAAATTCGTAGTTCGATCAATTTAGTTTCGAAAAATTTTGGGCATCGTTTTGAATGCACTATTGATGGAATGTTTTTCTGTTGCGAACTTTCACCTTCTATTTCACTTTTATATGAACTAATGCATCAAATGCCCAGCCCATCTGCATATCTGTTTAACAGATAGTCGTTCCGAATGATCATTGTGATAGATCGTCGTTCTGAATGAACATTGTGAAAATCATTAGAATTCGCTATTGCTCATGTTTAGACTGCCTGGATTTTATTTGGGATGAAGGATAGATCGTATTGAAGGAAATCAATGATTGTTTTGAATGAATGATTTTGCACCAGAATATTTTGTGATAGTGAAACATAAAAAGAAGACGACAGTAAGCCATTTTTAAATGAGCGAGGAAAGTATCACGAAAAATAAATATCAAATTGCCTTATTCAAATATTTTCTTGTCATCCAGAGCTACTTTTGTAATCATTTAGAATTTTTATGGTGAGTATGATAGAATAAGTATTTACAATCCTTGCTTCTAAATACCATCCAGCTCCAAATAATTTTTGAAAGCTAACCATATTTAACAATACATCTGCTGTGCAGTTTAGTATTATTTTTTAATAGCATTCTGTTGTACGATAGTCATCAGAAGTAAATTTCCAGACTTTTCTTTTGAGTTATTTTATTGCAGCTGTCGTGAAGAATTATATATCCAGATTATTTGTTATACAATTTCTTTAACTCATCTTTCGTCTTATTTCCATTTTTAAACTTTTTTATTTATCTCAGTCTGAATGTTTAAAACCTAAATAATATCATCCAATAAATTTTACTTAATTGAAAGTTGTTCCTGGCTTAGTTCTCTCTTCCTAATTTTATTGACCATAATTTATATAAAAGAGGTTGCTAATATCACCCTACGTTGCTTCTAGGGTGAAAGATGTTTGGAAGTCGAAGACGATTCAGGAACTGGAATATATGCTATTTTTTTTCATGGTAAATATCACAGCTGCAGATCTGCCCTTCTTGATAGCCTTTATTAGTCAAGGCGTTGTCTACTTTGTTACAGGAATGACGCAGAGCATCAATTTTCTTTGTGAACTGCCTTGCTTAAAATTGCATTTACAAAGCAGAAGTATTAATTTCCGGAAATTTTAGCATGTGAACGAACCTCATGTCACATTTCATTTTAATCGTTTCAGACTGTGAATAATTGAAGTTGAAAAAATATTTGAACAAAAAACTATCCAACAAAACTTGATGTTATCATTTTTACCCTACCTATTCTTTTTCAAGAAGGGAAAAGTTCTTTTTCTGCCATAGGATCATATTTGTTGGTAAACAAAGATATTATGGTATTTTCAAGATATACATTCTCTTCAGTTATAGGTTGGTGTTAGATTTAATCAGTTATCCTGGTATTCATACAGTGTGGCTGAAATCGCGAGGAGTATAAGAAAATAAGTGATTTTTGATTTTCAAGTGATCTGTTATTCTTGTTGGATGTGAATATGTTTCTTTGTTTATAGGTCAAATGGCTTTGTAACTTTATTCTTTGTTGTAGTCAAGGTCACGCGCCAAAAAAGAACGCGCTCTTATGTGCTATAAATGGCGCCTTATTGTAGATCAAATTCTAGCGGACCATATAATATCCTCCCTCTCCAAATAAGAAGAGGGTCCTGACCATAGGATCATTGTTAAAGGATGTGCTACCACGAGGTCAATTGGTTGTATTAATGCTGTATTTGTCGTGTTTTGTCGCGTCATCATATTTTATAGTAAAGGTTTAATTACCCAAGTTTGAGGTTTCGAGAACAACTCAACAAGAAAGAAGAATTCTCAATAATTGTTACGGTTAAGAAGATCGGCAACAATTCCAGAAATCTTAATCATTGTCGCAGTCACAGAAGATCCGCGACATACAGAATTTGATTTTGAAAAAGTGAAATTGAGCAACAAAAAGATTTCACTATCTATTTCACCACTGCAACTCGCTACACAATCAAAATTATACAAAATAACCAGTAGTTATATAGATCTTGCAAAGAGACACAAATATTTCTAAATCTATCTGATAAGGTTCTTAATGGTTTGGACCGTCTCTCAGACAACTGATATGCTGCAATATTTTCTTGGTGCACTTAAAGCTACCGAGTATATTTATGCTACCGAACTCTGATGCTATTGAACTTGTGAAAGCGTAACTTTAGGTTGTTAACATATTTAATACGAATAATTCGCACCTTTCGATCAGTATCAGTATCATAATCTTTTGATCAGTATCAGTATTATAATCTCTCGATCAGTATCATAATACACATACTGATGCCTTTTCCCAATAAAAAGTTCTTTTAAAGAGCAAGGTATTGACAAATATTCAAACAAAAATTAATCAATGATTCATAGTTAAATTAGTAATAGTTTTCGTTTTCATAACAAATCTTTTGATAAGTGGAATGTAATACATGAATGCATTTCGTTAAGGCAGCATTTCTCTCCATTGATAAAACACCACAGTTGCTGATAAACATAATAAGATTATTTATCCTCTCTTTCTGAGCCCTAGAAATCTTTCACTACTTCATAGAAGTTTTATATTTTTTATTACTAAAGTTTTCATCTGATAATGCTTTAATGATTATATGCAGTAAGCATGAAATAACGTTCTGCGTTATTGGAAATTAACTACCTGAGCTTAGTTATTTAGTAATTTTTTGGAAAACTAGCAATGTATTATCGGAGTACAAACGAAATGTTAATCTTCGAATGTGCTAACTGATAATTTTATTTTTCATGTGAAATGCTTCAGAACATTTGTCCTTTTTATCACTTATGTGAGTGCTGACTAAAGAGCAACGGATATCCACAGAACTTTGGCAAGCATTGGTTTTGACTCCATGCTGCTGGATTTATAAGCGGACTGAATCCCATTACGTTATTTGTCAATAGATTCATACCACCAGTTGTTTGATTTGATGTAATCTGAAATGCTATTAAATTTTATCTGAAAATTTTTGATATAAATTAGCTGAAATGCTATTTTAAATGTCCGTAAAATGGATTGAATATTCTAAATAATCTTTGAATTGAAAATTATGTTTAGTTCTTGCACGGCTAATAATATTTATGTTTTCCCTATTCATTACTCCTTCGAGATATTTACAGTGATGGAGAAGTTCGAAGAATAAACCAAGGATGTATTGCATAGCATCACATCCTGAAGCGTTATCTATGTTTAATATGAATACATGGCATCAAATATATATTTAAAAGACAAGAAAAGTCAAAATGTAAATTACATTATTATCCGTAGATGTTCGACTCCAACTGCATCTTATTTTCTGACCGTTTATCGCTTTTCCGTTCATCGAAATGATTGCTCGAGTCGCAGCTTCCTTACTCAAATATCGCACGAACGCGTATCCTTGCTGTTTGAATAATCGCACTTCGATTACAGTAGCAATTGTAGAAAACAACTGCATAAGGTCTTCATCTGCATTTATCCATAAATGAGATAAGAATTTTTAAGAACCGTCCAGATTCTTATTTTTTTTATTCTCAATTCTCATTGTCAATTCTCAATACAAATTCTCAATTTTTCTAATTATCAAAACTGATGCATCTTTCAAAACTTTTCTGCAGTATGGTATATAAATCTAAACTTTTTGATACATGTTTTTAACTAAATAACACTATCCTTTACATTATTGCATCCCAAACTTTGCATTACAATTTATAAATTAACTCTTTTAATTGAAAAAATGAGGGGAAGACGGGGCTGCAGATATAGGAGGAAGCAATTTCATCAAGAAATAAGTAAGTAAGAAAAATCAGATTCCTGTCTCCCACCTTTTTAATTTAAAACCGTTCATCATAAACTTTCTTTTTTCCCCAAAAGAAGTCGGAAAAGAAAGGAATGCAAAGAACGGATTCACTTTTTTCGGAAATTTTGTGTTTGAAGATTCTACGAGAACCATAGAAGCAAAACTTCCTTTCAACTCTTTAATTCTTGTGTGTGGATACGGTCGATCACAAATTTGCAGGTCTGTATACTTACCTCATAATGAAAAAAAGCATCGAAAATCCCTAGAAACTTAGATTATGAATGTGCAACTTACAAGATGCACCACTCAAATAATGGGTTTTAAAATTTAGTTTTTGATCTCTTCTGGATCAAACTGTAGTCAAAGAGAAAGGGTTAGACAAAGATATATACAGCTAATGACGAGAAAGATTAATAAAACGAAAACTTCATAACTTTTTTGCAAAGCAGTGACTTATTTGAAGGACCGAGGATTTTGCCTTTTGTAAAATCAACTTTTTGAGTGAAATTGTGATAATCTTGTCACTGATTTTAAGATTTATTGTGGTTATATGAATTAATATATGATATGTAAATGCAACCTGCATAATTTGCAATATACTGTAAGATGCGCAGTACAGCAAAGCTCACCTGTAGTAGCAGATGAAATGTTGCCTACATAAATGGATGTGTTGGCAGCATGGGTCGCGTTGAATATATTTTCATATGTGAGTTGCTTCGTGGCATTTTCTTCGCCTCCATCAAATTTGCGAACTGCCCAGTTTGTACGTATTTGTCGTCGTCCGATCATCCGTCCGTTCATTTCCTTGATGGCCTTCTCTGCACTCTAAAAATTAGAGCATGTTTCGGATAAAACACTACAATCTTACTAAGCTAGTATTTCTTAATGAAAATCGAAGAAGTGAGAGGAAAAGATAGCTGGAGGTGAAAGATTTAACTCTAACTTATTATAATAGAAGTGTATGTGCTGATCACTGGAAAATCAAGCAGAATAAAAAAAAAATATAGAAGAGGAAGGGTACGAAATAAAGATTAGTTCTCAAATTTCCGCAGTAAATAGCAAAAGTGGTGCGGGATTAATTAAAAAGACGCAAAAGATGGACAAGACTTACCTCCTTGAAAAAGAATGATACAAAGCCATAACCTCTAGATTTCAGTGTTTGAGGGTCTCTGATCACTTTGGCTTCACTGAAACATGACAGACTTGTCAACGATGGAATGAGCTCTCAATGTCGGACGACAACATTTACCAGAGTTGTAAGACAAAAAGTTCGAGGTATCTAATATCTAGTAACTGCTGGAAATTTCATCCAGGACAACTAGTGATGATGTATGTAGGCAATAAAGCAAAGCTGAAGTGTTCAGAAAATTCTGCAATCAACGATAGTAAATGTTGGTAAGAGGAAAAGCTCACGGCGAAGGTGTAAAGAAGTAAACTGTAAGAGAGTCTGAAAACTGACGAGATTTCTCCAAAGCTTTCAAAGGCTGCTTTCAAGGTACAGCTATCTACTTCGGCAGCAAGATCGCCAACAAATACATGGAAATTTTCTAAAATGAATCAAAATTAAGTTAATGTTGCACGACTGTCAATCCGATGACCATTTATTTTCCTTTCCCTTTTTTATGAAACAACAATTCAATTTTAAACATACTATTCGTGCCGAATTTTGGTGACTGATTTCTTAGACATCCATTTGCTTTTGTTTCCTGCAAACATCATGGCAATGCTGACGCAAATTTACTATTTATAAGCACTTTCTACGAAATCTAATTTGCATATCTCACAGCAAGGTGAAAGTGAGAACGTCTGGACGGTTTTAAAGCATTATGAGAAATATTTCTGGATATACTGCCACATACTAGGCCAATATATAATGCGGTTTGAACCACTGACTATCTAGAAAGTACATGATAGACGGGTATTCAACGTTATTTGATGACTGACATCGTAAATCTTTTCATAACACCTTAAATGCCAGACTGTATAAGCATAGAATTATGTTATTATCGGGAAACAAGTACACTAAAGGATCAAATGATCTTGGTGAAGTATCGTTAAAAATGTCAAGACGATTCGAAGCGGGTAACTTGTTGCAAAAAGAAGCTTTTGAACATACAGTGATCGATCGCTGATATGGATTGTAGTACAACGCGCCTGTGGAAGAACTTGAAGATGACTGAGGGAGGAGAAATATTGGGACACCTTCGAATATATTTATAATTGATGGAAGCGTTGATACTGGCTGACTATACTGATTGGTCAAATTTATATACTGTTGCAGTGGCTGATATCCAAAATTAAACATTACCACCGAAGCGCAACAGATTGGTGATGGAGTATTTCCGGTCAAAGGGGGCTGAGCCGTTAATGCCGAATTTTTTATCTGTGGTAATGCTGTCGTTGTCATGATTTTCTTCGCTAAATGATTGGTAAATGTTGAACTTAAGTCTTCTGATATCAACATCGATTGTTGTTGCGAAAATGATGATGCACTGCTACAATCATTTGCTGGATATGGGCGCTTCAGGTTTATCACTTATTTTAAGACCTTTTGCAGGTCCGTTCTGAAAAAAACATTCTGAAAGTTTTCAGAGCAAAATATTTCCAGGTAATGGAAATTATTGAACTTTTGAAATGTGTCAAATAAAAAAAATTTATCCACAAACATTTCACACTTTATATCGAATGAAATCATCAACTTTTTAATGAAAAAATTGTATTAATATGCTTTGATTGATAGACGGAATAAAATTTCACGATATTTTCTTACATTTCAATTTTCCAACATGTGAAACGAAAATAAATTTAAAAATTTTTTAAATATAAATGTATTTAGGAGTTCCTGAGCTCAGTAGTCACGCCTAGGATTCTATTTATAAAATACTATTTACTCACAGCTAATGAAAAAAAAAAGAGATTTTTTAAAAGTTAGAAGGAGTTCCACAAAGTTTAACATCCGAAAAGATAAGAAAAACAAAAGTAGAGAAAATGACCAGAAATTCAGTAGTGATAGTAATAGAAATACTGAACTAGTTGTGATGATACTAACTGATATAGGCGATGTGTGATGAATGTCATAGTAATAGATAGATCGTTTTTCCAAATTATCGTTTGTTAAAAAAAATCAGTTATTACTTGAGCAGGAGAGAATTTATTGCACACAAATACGATCATACAAAGACGCTTAGCCGTTTTATTTCTAATTATTTAAATTATTGATGAAAAAGTTTGATAATAGCTCGCAACGTTGCATTTTTTCGATCTAACGAACAATTTTAATGTAAAAATTATTAAATAGCGACAGTCAATTCAAAGAAGAGATTACTTTTCAAGATCAGTAATGGCTTCACACCAACAAGATGTGTAACTATGCTACGATCCGAATAGTTTTATGTATCAGCGTATTATATATTCTTGAATGGACGTAGAAAATGATCTAAACAGAAGATTTGATAAAGAATGCATTAAAATGCGAATGATAAATAAAAAGTTGAGAGAACCAAATAACACCAAATCCGACAAAATCCATCTTATCGCTTAAGAATTTCATGCATCATTTATGGCGAAGTGGCAGGAAAGTTCTAGGGCAATGTTTAATTTTTTAATAAAAAATATATTGAATGTAGAATGTTGATGCAGATGGTATTATCAGAAGTATCAACTGTCTGAAGTAGATATCCACTCTCAGACTCAATAACATTTTATGGATTCAAGAAGTTAAAATAAGCTCTAAATTAGCATTTTGTTACGTTATTCCGCGAATATTTTCCGAATGGAAGCGAATATTAAGAGTTTAAACAATTTCTTGATCATCTGCCCACTTCAGTGATTTCGACTACAGCTTTCAAAGCTAATGGCTTAAAGAAACGAAGCAAAATTGGAGAATTTCAAAAACCATGAAATGAAATTTCAGTCAAAAAATGGATGAAGTAATAGTAGTGGGAAGGTTGGAATGATGAAAAGCATCCAATGTGATTTCTTCGCCTATAAATCCATTCATTTTTTAAAGATACTTCATAAATGTGAACATTTTCACCTCTTCGACTCAATGTTTAATTCTGCGCACCAAGTTTTCACTGTCAAATATATTTCACTAAAAGTGCTAAGGAAAGATTGAGATTTTCCAATCCTTTATGCATTATGAGCACATTTCTCTTCCTTACTTTACCATCGCACAAATTTTGTGTGTTGAATGTAGAAAATGCTCCAAAGTTCAATACAATCAAAAGATTATCATAACACAGCAATAGATCATGCAACTGGTGCAGTGTACAATCTTGCAAACTGTACTTCGGTGGTTTATGATTTATGTAATATTTTTAATCTTTATTAAATGAAGTCTTCCAAGTACATAGATAAAACGAACTTTTATCCTTATCTCCGAGATCAAGGGATCATGTAGAGCATAGAAAAGATAGATTTAGAATTTTTCTTAACTGATCTGGATGAATAAAATTTCTGTAATTTGCATTTTAAACATTAATTCTACTCGAAAATTCAATTAAATATTTGCCTCTTTATCTAATGCTAATCTATTTTGGTGATATAATAGTAAATGCGGAAGAACAGCCTTAGGGTGGACAGATGAAATGCTGAAAAAGAGTAGATCATAGTTCATAATAATAGAACATTGCATGTATGATAATTAGCTTCTCAAGTTTAGGTTGAGCATAAAACACGATACAATATGTCGTAATATCAAACATCAGATCGCATCGCTTGCATATGCAAGCCAAGCATATACATTTACAATTGCAGAGCTCACACACGGAAATACACGGAAAAGCGGAGGATTGGTTCATTAAACTCATTTGCATGAATATATTCATACTTATAATTATATTGAATGAGGAATATCTCTTCAACTTTGTCACCTTTTATTTCTTTTATTAAACAATTTTACATAGAGAGAACAGAATATTCCCGAAAGATCGCAGCAATTCCGCGTCGTTTTATCAAGCACTTTATTCCTTCGAAAGAAGTAAACTTCAGAAGAAACTTTGATCATCTCCGCCATCCTTCCCTTGCCCTACTTAATCACTACATATTTTATCACTTTCTCAGTGAATTTCTATTAAATTCAAAGAGTTCAAAACAATTTCTCCTTTGGCTATCAATAACTCTGCAGTGATGCAATGATTGACATACCAACGATTTTCGCAATAAATAAGCGCTTTTCTAAACTTTTTTATATTATCATTTCGTTCTCTTTCAGAAACCAGCAATCTTGGTTTTGATACCAGTTAATCGATTCAACCAGTTACAAATATTCCCGAACAATTAAGCAGCTTACATTTTGTTTTGCTATTTGGCACGATTTGCAGTGGTATGCAATTTATTTAAGAGAAACAATGTGTCAGGGAGTATTTGTTAGTTATCCATAAACAGAGTTCTTAAATTGGATATTTAATATCATGTTTCTGATTGGTTATGAACTGTAAGAAAAAATTCTACAATTACTGAATCGTTAAGTGAACAGTAACCGGATGAAATCACACTATTGGATGATAGCATAATGAGACCAGTTTTTTTCAAAAAGTTAGAATATTTGGTCGTGCAAATTGTCATAGGAAGGAAACAATGATAGCGGCAGACTATCTTATAATTAGCAGGTTTCATCTAGTAATAATAAATAAGAATGTCACCTAGTAATGAAAAATATTGTGGCAAAAGAGAAATAAGCAAATAATAAGAGAGCGCTGGAACCGATGATGATCTAAATTGATTCCAAAGTTTGGAATTTTCGCGAAATTATAATCAAGGTAGAAAAATCAACATTAATAAATACAATTTGTTTAAATTTCACGTATGCAAATGACTGAATTTTAAAGGAATGCGACTAATAAGATGGTCGAAAAGTAGTAATGACCATTGAAATTCATATCAAATAAAAGGAAGAGGAGACTGGTGGTCGGGAACAGATACAAAGATGAAGGGACATTTGAGAGTAAATAAATAGACACACCGGAACGGTTAGGAATGGGTAGAGAGATGTAAACGGGGCAATATATTTGTTGTCGTTTATTTTTAAAGCCAATTAAAATTTTCATTGTCGACCAATTAAGCAATAGTCATTTGGCTGACAGTTTGCTCTTTTGATGTTCTATTCCGTCACACAGCAACTCATTCGTCTGCCATCCATCCATCTTTCCATCCCTTTACCTCCTCTCTTGTTATCATTTCCATCACTACTACAACATTTCCCATCCCAGTGATTCATCACTATCACTATTCAATACCAACATCATTAATAAAAGGATTATCATCCCCTATATTTGTCACACGGTAACCTACTCATCTAATCATTACTAAAGCTTTTGTCCTCTCATGTTTTGCTCACACAAGTAAAATGGCATATTAATTTCGCATTGCACCTATTTTTATTACAGTACAATGAGCTTCCAGTGTTGCTTTTTCGAAAGCAAGTATAAGTTGAAGCTTTCGATTAAAATGAAGAAGAAAGTAGTAAACATTAATTCGGAATTAAATTCCAACCGTAAATGGACATTGAAAATGAAAAGACGACTTTGCAGTTCGTGGATATATTTAGGAATGAGAAAGTAGTGATTACTAAGTGAATGCATCTACTGATTTCCAGTATGATAATGAAAAAAAAAAAAAAAACTCTAGCCGTTCAATGTATGCACAGCTTGTCCAATTCCTTTGTAGTTATGATTCCACGCCAAAACTGGGCCTGCCACTGAACCCCACGAGGTCCGTTAGTATTGCCACTTTTATAAAAAATGGGACAGTCTAAATCATATCATCCGTCAGTATGGTTTCACTCAATCTTTTGTTGGTAAAAAACACAAAGAGGAGACAAAATCTCAAAGCATTTGATGGAAATCAATGCAAGATCTTCCCATTCTATTCACTTCCGCCCTATCCTGTCAGTTTTGTATGCAGAACTTTACCTGTCTTTTATTTTCTCTTTGTTCATCTCATTAAGTATCTAATATTAGTCTGCCATAAAATAAACTTTGCTTTAGTGTCCATAACAGTAGTCGGTTTTACTCACTACTCCAAATTGAAACTGGACAATCTCTTCAAATACAATGAAATAACTAAATAAGCTAAGAAAAAAAAAAAATCACCAAGCTTTATTGACTTTGGTAAATCACAGTCCTGAATCAACAACAAGCAACACAGATAAAATTTTGAAAAAAAAAAATCAACAGAAAAAAAAAGAATCAGAGGGCATGCAAGAGTCCTCAAACAATGCAGTGAACCAGAAAAGACATGAAGTCTGTATTCTTTAACTATAAAGTTCAACGTATTAATAAAGCTGAACTGGGAAGCATCCTCCACTCAATTGGAAACAAATCAAGCACACAGCATAACAAAAATTACACTGCTCACAGAACTGAACAAATAACATTTCATTGCAACAAATCATTATGAACAGATAATTTATTATATTATTAATATCTTTGAAAACAAAGAAATGGTAATATGCAATTATATGGTTTTAACAAACCATAATATTTTATGGAAGTATAGAAGCATATGCGCTTGGAAAGCCAATGAGATGCTCAACATAAGCGCAAGTCATCGGATAGTCAGATGAGACACAATTTAAATGGAATTATTTCCTGGTTATTTTCACAATTAAAAATACAGAAATGCTCAAAGCAAATGATGATATTATGATATGAACAGAAGTAAAGAAAAGAAAATAAGTTATAATATTAAAATAAGTTACAGACTTAGTTATAGTATTGAGCGACACAGATATTAAAAAGAAAGATGAAAAGAACAACAAAGAGAATCAATGAGCAGAAAAAAATTACGTTCACAAAGAATGGCCCATCAAAATCAGATCATCAGCAACACCCGCTTCCTGAAATTCAAAAGTGACACTATAGACAATAACGAGAAACTATTAATTTTGTCCCTGAAATACACGAAAGGGATCAAGACTTTTAATAATGATATTATCATTTCAAATAAAAAAGCAAAGTAAATAGGGAAAAATTAAAATAGGCCTACCTTCAAAGTAATCAAACCTATTCTTGAGCATAAATTGATTTTTTCACTGTCGGATGCATTCAGCACCATGAAAAATCCAGAGGATCCTATAATAACAGAATCAAGCAAGAGAGTCTGTAGAGTCTTCTTTACTAAAAAAGAAATTCGGATAAAAGCTTACAAAAAAAAACGAAATTTTGAGAATTTAAAAATATAACGATGAACAAAGAAAACCAATGAGAAAGTAAAAAAAGATTGTAGTGATATATCATCGAAATCTCCATTAGATATGATGGGAACTAGAACAGCACAAGGGCCAATGAAAAGGGAAAAGAATTTAGTTTATTTTTTATCTCTTATAAAACAGACAGTAATGTAATCCGATTTTACCTAGAAAAGCTGTTGGTCAATATTCTTAGTTACATAAATCACTGATAACATCAATGATGATTAAAACAATATTTTATGAACATTCTCTCGATTTTTTCTCTCATTTTTGAAAATGTTTCGCATATATCATTTCATATGAAGCTTTTATAAATTGGAAGTCCCGAATATAAAGGAAGTTGCCATAAGCTCACCATTATAAGATAAGGCGATAGCTGTTATGCATACCAACCTACGAAAAACCACGGCATCTTGTGATAAGTCGTGACATCCTATATCAATCTATAACTTTATGTAAAGTTTTTCCAAAATATTCTGAAATGATCCAGTAGCGATTTCACACACATTCTTATAATAAATGTTATTATTCCAATATCAATTAAATATTAAATCAATTAAATATATGAATAACAACCTGACTCGGAAACTGCTCGTAGAAATAGTCGGAAAAACCAGGCGGTCCCCAATCGACAATATCTTCATATAGACGCAGCCACTTAAAAATATTTTGTCAGAAACCAAACTTATTTTATCTTTCAATATGGTGACAAGATGATAACTAAAATCTGCAGGAAAAGTTCATAAAAGTTAAATAGATATTGCATTTCTTATTTGCAGTTTCTATCACCCACTATCAGTAGCAATATAGAATTGAATGAAAATCAGGTAAGCAGTCCTACTATCTAAAAATTTTCAATTTTTAGATACTACAACTGCTTACCTGATTTTTATTCAAAAGTCTCTTCTGGTTCAGGAGAAAGAATGTGTAGGCGAAAAGCCATGATTAAAACAGAATTCCTGATACATTTGAAATTATTTGGATTTACCTGATGTTCAGTTTCCTCACTGCAAGATATAGATTGCTCTTTCTCCGCTTCAACATATACCTTATATTTCGAACGCATCTTTGGAATATACTGATTTCGGACCTAAAAACACATTGTTTGCATGCAGTTACAAAATACTATTTCTTTCAAACCTACTGCAGCAATAATTCCTTAGCCATATTGCTGTTCATTGTGAAACGAAAAATCTTATATCTAACTTATAACTCGGCAAACCTTTTCAGCAAATTGTTTCGCATCAAGTGCAGCACATATCATGCCAATGACTTGTCGCGGATTCCCCACGGCATCATTTTCAACTGCAACGAAGCAAGTCCGAGGCGTTGCGAAACTAACATAAGCACCAATATACCTTTAAAAAGCCATCCTTCAAATGCATATCAAGTCAGATCTTTACCAAAAGTTCATATAAATATAGAAAAGCATATATATATATATATATATAAGGAATCGCTATTTGATCAAATTAATAATTTACTAAACCACTCAGGAACAAAGCCTTGTGAAAAGAGAAAGGTTAGGAAATGCCTTAAAAGCAGCATAAGAATCCTGACCTAAGAAGTATATTCGAGATACCTTCAACTACATTATACTGAACTTTACATATAGTTTCTAATTTTTCATCTAAAAGAATAACTTACTTGTCAAAAAAAAACTCATTTTTTATTTCTTCTAGAATTCCCATGTTTGAAACATATTCATGTTCGATTTTCCACATATACCGAATGTTTTTCTGGAACTAAATACAACTTAAATTTAAGAAGCTCAATAACTGCAAATTCTGTCATACTCAAAACACCGAAAATGTAATACGAAATATTTATGAAGGCGGGATGGTTCGAAATATGATTACAATCTTGTAGAATAAGATTTTTTTTGAAAATATAACTTAAGACAAATCAAAAAAATTTGATAATAAAATTTTTTACAACAACTACAAACTCTACATATCGGAATAAATGTAAAGAGAGAGAAACATGATAACAATATACTTGCCCTCTTCCAAAAAAAGAAAAATAGAAGGGAGAAACATACCATATCTTCATCTGCATAAGGCCTAACTGTATAGCAGTTCAAGAAAAGCGGCAGCACCGTTTTCAGCAAGAATAAGTCCGCTAAATTAGCATTCGAATACAGGAGCTTCTGCAAGTCTGTCAGGAAACCGCCAGATAAAGTCCATGGTTCAACATCCGGAATATCCATACGCCAAAAACAATCACAATCTACAAAGATATTAAAATAATCACATGGTTGGAAATTTTTAGTAAGAATTATTAGATGAAAAAACACTGCAATTAATGGAAAGATGTACCAGTAGGTGCTATATTTAAATGTCCACCGGCCATCCAAAGAACAAGTGCTTCCAGAATAGAAGTCATACCTTGAGCGTCATAAATGTATTGAAATAGTTCCTGAACAACGCTCTGCAAGAATAACGTTTACATATTTATGTCTTATAAATATCTATTTCATGATGGATTTACACATTTTCAAACGATTCTGCATTCCAAACAGAGCAAATTTATGAATAATGCTTCTCTGAATAGTAATCAAAAATGTAAGAAATGCACTGAGGTTTTGTAGTCTTAACATAACAGTTGTAACAATCATTCCACAGTATTTCAGAACTACTATATGGATAAGTTTGAGGGATAAATCGAAACTTAGCTCAATAAAAGTTGCTGGAAAATATAATTCAAACCATAAATACTAGAATTCCAAATACATCTCCTTATACAAAGGAATATCTAATTAATAATACAGTAAAATTGCGATCGCTTTCTCTTTAGGTTTAATAAAGATCAACAATATATCTTAGCAAATAATAAAAATAACGAATTTCTGGGAAAATAACAGACACGATTAGGAAGCTGCGTGATATGTTGATAAAGTCTCGTTACATCACGTAACAGTTTGACAAAATCCTCGCATCTCCGTTTCCACTCGTCACTCACAAATTCTTGTACCTTCTACAAATAAATGAAAAATCAAAAGTTTATCTCGAACTCAACATGGAAATAAAAAGTGTACCACAAAAACGATACAGAAAACTGCATATTGTATTACTCATCGAATACTATATAGAATGAATAATTAGAGAGTGTGTTATAGACACACTGCAATTCACCAGTGAAACATTCAAATGGATAAGAAACCGCAGAATGTGAATTCTTCAGTAATAGCAGAAATAAAATACGCTAAACCAATAAAACAGAAATAAAATACCCTCAACAGTATTGTGATGTAATGAGGTCTTATGGAAATAAAAACTGAAAGGACAGCAAAAAAAATTTAGCAACCTGGTTGTCAATACTATTACTACTTCTCCTCATCACATATGAGTTCTCGTGAAGCCAAGAAAACTCTTGCAGCATTTGAATCCCACGGCGACCATGTTCAAATGGCAAATAAAACATATCGACAAAGATTGCCACTTGATCCACTCCAGTGATACTACAATAAATCTATGCCAGAACGACTCATTTTTTGTGCGTTATTTCGTTTTTCAAAACCAGTATATAAAATATATTTAACTATCTAAACGATACAATGCATTGTTTAGTAAGAAATGGTGGAACAAATAAAGCATTTGAAATACTTTGTTTCCGAATCCGAATGAACACTGCTGTCCATACTGATGTCCGACGAAACTTCCAGCATTTCCTGAACATTTCCTTTGTTTTGATCTGATGCTTCCAATAACGGTTTTGTGTCATCCTGGAAACCGATCAACAACACTTAAGAAACATGAAAAAAAATCAAAAAATGTTTTTGAAGGAGATCAAGAAAATGTCAAAAAACCTTGGTAACCGACATCAGATCCATTGGCTCACTATACTCAGAACACATCGAGTTTACTGTCTGTACCACTGAGCTGTTCTAAAAACAGGTTGATGTAAACTTGAACTAGCATTCCAAAACATGCAATTCATCTCATCAAGATGAAGTTTATAAATGTTCATGTAGCTGATTTATCTCTACAATTATTCCATGACACTCAATCCTCACATTTTTTGGAATCAAACAATTTTTCAAACGAGAATCGATGATTATGTAGTAAGAATTACCTCAGCATTGAAGTAAATAATTGCTGTCTGACTGTCACTGTTCTCCGGAGCATTCAGTTCTCGAGAAACCAGAGAAATACTGCTTGTTGATGGCTTCAATTCGTTGAGTTCATTAGCTTCGACTATTTTAACGGGCAAAGATCTAAAAATATTCTGAAATTGGAGATGTCATGAACATTCCAAAACTGGTTTTACTGAAATAAAATATGGTATCAACAAATTTAAGCGGAAGCATTAACTTACGGATGAGAATTTGTTGACGATTCGGCATTGAAGTATTCGATCCATTTCTTAATACCTTCATCTAGAGCTTTTAGCGGATGATATAATCGTTTCGGCGAAGCATTTTCAACAATATGTGCTGCAACAGGAACTACATCACCTGCCTCTAATATAGCATCTGATTCCGCCTCTGAAAGGAATCGAAGGCAGTCTAAAAGGGGAGGAGAAATACAAAACCTCTGACTTATTGACTTCTAAGATCCTTATATTTTGCATGACCTCATTTAAATCTCTAATCTAAAGATAGAAAGGATTCCTAAATGTTCTAGAATATATGAAAAAGTATAAGCTATATCTAAAATTACACTACTTTCAAGCTATGGATGTCAGTTAACAGTAACACACACTCAGTCCTTCAGAAAAACTGTACCTTACCAATACAATCTCCAAATGATCAAAAATAAGCATTGTGGCGATACCTTCCAGAACATCAGCATCTGCATGACAGCTATTCCATTCCGCTAATGTGTAAAATGGCAAAAAATTAGCCTCATAACGACAATTCGGATTCAATAAAATTCCTGCGATCTCCTCTTTCAGTCGTACAGGCCTGTAACACTTTTCAAAAGTAATTTTGACGCCAGCGCCAACAAGAAAACTTTTTTTAAAAATATTATACATACCTTCCTGCAAATGGACCCAGAAAAACCCGCTTAGGATCGTAATCATTGGCATGCAAGTTATCCCAAACCACCGGTTTTCTTTGTAGCACAGCAGCAACACGCCGAATATGTTCGATTGTAATTTCACGGGATACTACGCGAGGTCCTCAAATATATCTACTCAATTTCTTGGCCCTTTATCAGATTATTTCTAATAATATCAAAATCTCAAGTAAAATAATGATGAAGTTCCAATTTAAAAAAAAAAAAAATTCGCTCTCAAAAATAGTTTCAATATACGACGCAAAACATACCTGTCCATAAAATATGTATATCAGCAACCAGCTTTTTACCCAGCGTAATTAAATAGTCCGATTCTTCCAACGATGGATTCGCTCGTGATTCACAATACTCTACAAAAGAAATTCATCTCTGAACGAGCAAACTGCCGCAAAACCAACAAAGATAAGTAACAGTAGTGCCTTCGGAAAATTGCTCTCTCAGATAAATCAGGTAAATGTTAAAAGACTGGCTAAACTTAGCACTGAGTCACCTGTAGGACAAAAAAAGAAATGAGGACATTTCAAAAATTCGTATAGAGAATTAGCAACAGTTAACTGGGCCATAACAATAGATGAAAATTGCTTTTTGTCGGCATCGTTCATTGTCATATCAATATCGTCGAACAGCAAAGCAAATGCATCACATCCTAAACAGCGTACCTAGAAAAGGACACCATAAAAGTAAGTTAATCATTTCAATGGGATACAAAGACAATATCTTTCGACTTCCTTTCAAAAAGTGTTACTTTCTATCAGTCTTCCCAGTAGGCAGAATTTACGGTTAGCCTTCCATATAACAGCATAAAAATGAGGATAATCAAATACAACCAACCTGCTCAGATTTATCATGCAGAGCTTTAATTTCTTTTTCACTTGAATAAATAATATCAATTCCAGGAGATAATGCGTACACGAAGGTAACATTTTCCATTCTTGCTGTTTGGATCAAAGATTGCAATAACTCTGTAAATGAACAAACCGAGTACCCCATCCTTAATTTTTGCCTTGAAAAACAAGAATATGTAGCGCTTCGATTTACAAACCACCAACCTACTTCATCGGAATTGTACAATTGCCTCCAATCAGCTCTATGCTTCAAGTCGTCTTTTGGTGCGTAAATGTAAGTGTTCATTCCCAGACGTCTCATTCTGGCGAATAAATCTTTCCGCTGGTCTGCTGTCCACGGTCGTCCATAGAATCCTGTTTTCAGATTGCCTTCTTTAATAGATATAAGATATCATTAAATAATCAAAATGTAGTAATGTATACATCTAAAGTTTCAATTTTTATCATACCTTCAACAATACCACACAAGAATTGCGCTGCACGACGCTCTTTCTCAGCTTTTGTTTTAGAGCGCGTCTGCATAATATAGTTTGGAGAGCATCCAATCCAGCGTACTGATCAGCACCTCTGAAACTAATTGCTTGCACTGCATGCAAGCTCTTTTTATAACACATTAATCACTTATTACAACTATCATAATGCTCGTACTGTGCAGCACATCATTCAATATTGTACAACAATATCTGCGAAACTATACGGTACCACCTTTTAACTGTAAACTACATTAACACTTTCCGCTTCAAAAAACAAAAAATACCAACGAGACTAAAATTAGTGGTGTAAAACACTGATACACTGGTTTAGTAAGTGGATGCATCGATGCATACTTTTTACTCCACAGTACAATCCTTAATTCTTCTAACAAATATAACCTGCACCACATCATTTAGAAAGAAAATTACTGATCAAATTGTGCAGAAAACCCAAGAAGGCCTATCAATTACAGAATTGTATGACGTAATGCCTATCTAAATTTAACGTCAGATTTCAGTGGTTATAATGCACGTTTCAAAATAACGCAGGATGTTCATTTCACTGCTCGTTCCACATAAAAAGCAGAGATGAACCAGTGTTGCACTGAACTGCTTCCATCTTACTGTCTCTGTTTCTCGATAATTTTAGACTGTTCAAGCGTCCCTTTCACACAACTCAAATATATAAAAATAAACTTAAACATCACTTCATACGCACCAAATGTCAGTGAACAACGACAAAAATTCATGTACGCCAAATTGGCGAACCGTATCCAAGCCCACTTCGTGTATTCCCGGTAAGTGGCGTCAGTAGATCTCTTTATTCCGCATGGAGTGTAAAGCAGTCGAGTCTGTTGATGTCCCGAGCTATTTAGCTAATTTTTAGTCCATCATAACACTGTTCCCACTTCTCTGTCCGTATCACCTTATCGCTATCACTGCACAAATAGTAACGTTGAACAATTCATAACTCTGCACGCGCTGTCTTAAAGATATTGTCAGGCTGCTCCAACCTTATCCAACTTTATCCGATTCCATCAATCCCATAGTGCTGGTACTGATCACCTTATTATGTTTTTCTGATAACTAGGATTCAGGCTTACATTTCTTTTTTTTATCAATTTGACCTTTGTGTCGAAGCCAAGATTCTCTTTATGCACTCGGATGACAATGCCTTTATCCACTGACCTGCAGCAAATTCTATGGGCTCATATTAATAAGCTTATGCTTTGCTTATCTTAAGCAATAGCTTGATCCAGAGATGCAATATTTTGTGAACACTATTCATGCAAATGTTATTTTGCAAAAAACTATTGATTTTTTTTTTTTGTAGCTGCTTTATTTGTAAAATATATCGTATGACTCTTTCAATTACAAACCTAAGTCGAAGGAAGAATTTGTGCAGAATCATCACGCTTTTTTGCACTCGGTTTCATTGCAAATATGAGTGGGATAAAAATTATTATTTTTAAATGAGTTTTATTAATAATTAAAACTTCAGGATATGGAGTTATCAGAGGCAATAGAACGGCCACGTATAGATAATGTATTCTTACGGAAAGGTCCTCGACAACCACAGTCAGGTTCAATAGCTCTCATTGGACATCATATGATTTTTTCACCGTCTTCGGGCTCAACAAACTCCCCGAACGGAAAGGAACATAGCAGTGAACTTTGGGTAATTTTAACTGATTTACTGACAGAATAACATTTTGCGGATTTCTTGTGTCACTGAATAATATATATCGGAAAGGTGATAACATTTGAATCATTTGATAGATTTTCAATCAGATGATGTGAATAGTATGAATAGCAGTAGTTTACTTGAATATCCAGATCGACATTCCCGATCCTGCTTTACATTCTTGGTTCAGTTGTATATTAAGGTTTCTAGGAACTTGAGAAGAGATGTCGATTAAGAAATCGGGAAATCGGGCTTGCTTCAAAATCTTCTCAAGCTTGATATAGATTTTCAAACGTACATTTGTAGTAGCATGTTAGATCCATATGTACACAAAATTATTGCCTAGAAATCTCTCTAGATCAAAACTTTCGCTTCACAAACTGGTAATACTGCTGGATGGTGTTACTGAAAATCAAGCAAGAATGATGGAGAAAGGCAGTAGTTTCAGCTTCTCCATCGTGCAGTGGATCGTGTCGTTGTGGAGCCAATCATTAAAGATAACTTAAGTCGTAGTGGAAAGCTGATTTTAAAGTGCAAGAACTTCATGATATGTATTTTTGAAATCGAAGATTTGGATGACTGCGTCGCTGTTGCACGTTCTATCGAAAAATTATCTAATTTAAGCAAGTTATTATTACTACTATTATTATTATTTATTCGTTATTTATTATTGTTAATTATACAACAAAAATATAGGTCGTTATTATTAATTAACATTATTAATTATTGTTTATTATTGCTATGTTGTTATTATTAATTACTGTGTATTATTGCTATTTGTTATTACTCAGTTTTCATCGTAAAAGTACGTAATAATGAGTGAAATGGTTTGACATCTTTCGAAAAGTCTCATTGTTAAATATCTATAATTTCTGATACTGAATTATACTGTTCTACAGGAAGAACGAATGATTAACAGATATTTGCTTTTCAGAAGGCATACAGCACGACTATCCATTTTATTATCGATGCCCGTTTACTGTACTGGATAATGGATGGACTGCTTTTGATGCTGAACAAGAATATGCGAAGTTAAAGATACGGTGCAAAGATGGGTGGCGTATAAGTGCTGTCAACAAGGGCTTTCGGGTATGACATTTTTCCTGCTGTTTAAAGTTATTACCCTTTCACCGGTATAGATAAAATGATGTTTATTATAATTACTTTGTTGTACAAGTCGCACTTTACTCGCTGAACTGTTCATCGAACGAGATTGAGGTGTAGTCAGTGTAAACATCCCTCCAACACATTATCTCGATGTTTTGTACACAGCAGCTTTATATGAAGATTTTTGACTTCTAAGTTCGATAAAAATATATAGGAAATTGTAATAATAAATTAAATGAAATATGCTCCAATAAATTCAGGTAACGAAAGAAAGCTTTCGTCAACGGATACTTTTTGCGGTCAACAAATAATCAGAAATCTATATAGACAGACTATCCAGTAGTTCTTGGATATTTATAAGAATGTGCTGAATGGTTTTTCCATATAATTCTTTTAAATAGGTATGTAATACGTATCCTGAAATGGTAATTGTACCGAAGGGTATTGGCGATGATTATCTTAGAATATCTGCTACTTTTCGAGATGGTGGACGTTTCCCCATACTAAGCTTTTATCATGAAGAAACGAAGGTTTGTTTTGGTCCTCTTTGGTTTCATAGTAGACATTTCCTTCGATATATCTTGGAAAAATGCCGTTTACTATTCACACTCAATACAGTCTACTCTTCTTTTTAAAAAGCTTTAATTATATCTTTCAGTCTTGTCTTATCCGTTGCGGACAACCTTTAGTTGGTCCTACGAATCGGCGGTGTAAAGAAGATGAAACGATCCTAAATTCATTATTGTCCTCAACAAGTAAAGGAGTTATTGTAGACACACGTACGAAAACTCTTGCACAAAGCGCTAAAAATAAAGGTATATCCAGTGGCGTGTTTCGTTTTATTTATATCTGCTGATTTTTTTGCAAAACGTGCCGCCGCTATTGTAGTACCCCAGTATGCTTTTATTTATTTTTTGTTTTTGATGTTTTTAATATTTGCTTTTTTTGACTATTAGTTTTGGCAAAGGCAACAGTGGGTGATACAATCCCACAGATTTTTTCCAGACCAGTTGGTATTTTTAAAAACTTCACTGAAAAGGATTTTAAACGTAGGAAAGTCATTCGGGATCACGTAGCAGCTTTTTAAGCTATGGAATAGATCAATATGAAGTTATTGTACATTTTCATAATCTTTTCTTGCGGTATTTTCTACAAAATAGTTTACATATTTTTAAGGCTGGATAAACTGACTTGAAATTAATGGAAATCAGATATCCCTGCGATATAAAGATATTAAAGTTAAATTTATAAACACTTATTTTCTTTTGGTTCAAGGTGGCGGATGTGAATCGCAGATGTTTTATTCGCAGTGGAGATATATATATGGTGGCACTCCACGAATCAAAGAAGTTCATGATGCACTGGCCAGATTAGTTGAATGTGAGTTTGACCTCTCGGTTGCACTGCGATGTTCTTTGTTTTCAAAACATCAGACACAGTTTTTCCAGATTTGTCTATTCTGGACTTCAGCACAGTCCGTTTATTGTTTTGCATGACCATTTTCGAGCTACCCACTCTGTCATGTTTCATTTTAAAACTTTTAATTTATATCTGATTCCGTTCTGTTGTAGCACATCAGCTGTTGGTGTTTAATATTATTATCATCCTCACATATTCTGGTATTTCTGTATTTAACATTCTCTGCAATAGAAAAAATACAAAAATGATGTATAGAAAAAAAAAAAGAAAATGAAGTAAATTTTAGTTATGTTGCTTTTCTCTTGTTTATTTAAAAAAAAAAAAAAAAAAAAAAAAAAAAGGACTCTTCCAAGAGTTATTTTGTTATAGTGTGTACAGAAACGACTATCAATGTTGATCGCTGGATATCTCGTCTTGGATCTTGTGGCTGGCTTCAGTTTATTTCTGATATGCTAACCTGTGCAGCAACAGTAGCCCAATGTGTACATTGTGAAGGTAATGCAGGTATGTAATCCGTATTTTTATTCATTTATGTTTAGTCATCTTCTTCAGGATGTATGTTATTACAAAAAAATCAGTAAGATGTTTGTTTAATTGAACTGTAAATTAATATCCACGTAATGATTTTGCAAAAACGATACTTCTTCGGCAATTTAAATCGAACATCATTCTTGCCATTATTTATAATTTAGTAAGCAAACTCTTGTAATATCATTTCCAATATCATTTCCACTTTCCTATCCCGTTAAAGATTGCTATATTCCCAAGATAATTCATTTTGAATTTGAAGGGCTTCACCAAAATACTTCTAGGAGTCAGTTTGCTTGATTGTTTTTTCCTAATCCAACTATCGATAAGTTGACGATTTTCTGATTCCAAGAAATTTTTGAAAATGTTTTAACATGCTCTTAATAAACGGAGCAATCTAATTCATTCGCTTATTAGAAGTCCCGGTAGTGGTACATGGTGCTGAAGGAACCGATTCAACTCTTTTGGTAACATCACTGGCACAAATTCTGCTAGATTCTGATTCTCGCACTATTCGAGGGTAAGTTAAATTGCCCCTGATATTAATTCGATAGTATAGGGAGTTTGCTTCAATAAATGTTTTTTTCCAGTTTCGAATCTTTGATTGAGCGAGAATGGATTTCTGCTGGGCATCCTTTCTCCTATCGATGTGCCCATTCAGCCTTTGCTACTGGTGCTATCACAGGACCGTATGAATCTCCTATGTTTCTGTGCTTCTTGGATTGTGTTTGGCAAGTTGGTCTCTTTAGAAATTGCTGTAGTTATATGTTTGGACGGCTTCAATTTCCCATTAATTTTTTTATTTTTGTTTACCATTATTTAAAGGTATATCAGCAGTTCCCGTGCTCATTTGAATTTACCGAGGAGTTTCTCATATTTTTGTTCGAACATGCTTATGCTTCCGAATTCGGATCTTTCCTCGGTGATTTTCAAATCTTGTCTAATTGTATAAAGTGAATTAATGTAATGTTGTATTCCTGCTTTGATTTATTATGAAGTATACGGGCTAACTTCATCTACAGTGGTATGTTAGAGTAATTTTGCAGCGTATATCTCAGTACAAAAATTTAATGACGAAAATGAACAACTAATTTTTATATATTTAGAGATTTAAAATGAGCTAATACTTACTGACTAATTGAATTTCCTGTTTTGTTAGATTTGTACTGTTGCTAATTTTAATATGACTGTCTTAACTTATGATTTTTTAGGAAATAGTGAGGAAGAAAAGGCACGATTTGAAGTTAAAACGCGAACAGTGTCGCTTTGGTCATATGTGAATAACCCAGAAATATTGCGTACCTATGTGAACGCTTTGTACGAACCTAATTCAGCAGTATTGTGGCCCTGCGTTGCTCCACAAAGCATAGTATGTTTCGTATCTCATCTGTTTCGTCCGACGTGTTGTTTGGCAATTGACGAAAGCTGAAGTCATTTTCGAGTTTTCAGGCATTTTGGGAACGTCTATTTTTGCGATGGATTCGTGATTGGAAACAAATGGATGGTTTAAAGCAAACGGTAATGCAGTGGAAAGTACGTGAAAAAGAACTACAGTCAAAAGTGCTAATACTGAGAAGGTTTGCTTAATTTTAATTTCTCCAGATTTATTTATCTCATAATAACAGTTCTTGTAATGAACTTATTTTCAGACAATTGATGGAACTGTCGAAGGACATACAACTCACTAGCGTAGTCCACTGATTATCATTTCATTTATCATATCATCATGTATAATCAACGCTAACGAAAAACATGAATTATTTCTAACGGGAATGAATCTGTTGAATTAACAGTAGAGCTTAACTACCCTCGAACTGAAGCATAGGTTAGATTTGCTTCATTTTTTTAATTTCTTGATTATCACGACTGCACGAATTTTTCTTTTGATTTTTCTACATCCACACTTCTCATTAAGATTCTATGCTCAGATCTCGAATTTCTGGAAATGATCGAACTTCTAAATCGCCCAATTACCTCACTGATTTCCGTTTTATCTAAATGCAAATACGCATCGAACATAATGATTCTTGGTTGATATCTCTTAAGTTTGATAGTTGATTGTTTCAGAATCATCGCTTGCTAATAAAAGTGGTAATAATTCATCTGAAAGTCTGCAGTCAGCCTATTGCTGACTTGCTTTTTCTTCTTATTTGGTTCTTTTAGAAGGTTATAAATGTTATATGGAAATGACTTTCAAATATCTTTTTGATCTCAGTCTATGCTTCCTTGCGCTTTATTTCCTTATATTTTTTTGGATTGTTCACGATACATATGAAAAAAATTGGAATACCTCATGCGAATGATGCATACCACAAGATCGTTTCATGGATATTGTTTTGCACGGGTAGTTTCGTGCGTTCTAACAATCCCGTATCGTTGGAAATTTTTTTCTGCCATCTCATCAGAGCATCTCAAGATTTTCTGTTCATATTGATTTAGACTGTTCTTATTGATTGTTTATTCCTAATACATGTAAATATTGCTTTGTAATCCTCACTTACTTTTAAGGCTATTTTGTTAAAGTGATATGTAGTAGAACATCGGTGATTTCATCCCTGTTCAGATTTTGTATTTTCAATAATTTTTCTTGTGCCACTAATATATTCTTGCAAATTATAAATGATGTATTTGTATATAGTAGCCACTGCAGCTTTAGTGAATGCAAAATAATTTTGAATTTATAGCATAAACAACAGCAAATCCTCACGTTAAAAGTGGAGAGAACGGAGACAGCTTACACCATCCAACTTCTGAGAAGGTATTCGTAAGGGAATGCTCCGTTGCATACACTATATCTCCATTTGAAACATTACTTTTGGAAGCGAAACTTAGTTCTTATGCAGCTCATCAATTTTGTTCACAATATTAACGAAGAAGTCCTGCACATCCTTCACAATCTTCTCCTTGTCAATTTCATCGTATTTTGTCTTTAACACCTAAAAATATCTGGCTTTACTTGATATTAACCATTAAATCGGTCGTAACAAATGCAGGAAAAAGTCTCGATTTTCATACCGCTTTGCAACAATAATTGGGCTAAAATCGCGTTTGATTTTTTATTGCAGCTGTAACGCACTTTTTCTAGTGCAACGATTACAAAGTTTTTACCTTCCATAATTTTACTAGATAGCTGTATAGTATTTTATAGTGTTTGTCCACCTGGCACTGGAAATCACATGTCTGAAACCATGTACTGTTTAGGATGTCGATCTTATACAGAAAGCTAGGCCTGTTTAGCTTAGCAAACAACAAGGAAGCACACAAAATAGGCATATTCAGCGAGTGAAACAGGCTGATGAAAAAAAGAAGCCTGCAGCACTACGTCGTCCGTCCTTCAAATTGCAACTGAAAGATGACAATGTAAAATGCTTTCTTGTATTTATAAGGAAAATGAAACTTGCATCAGTCGGCTGCCCAATATTTATATCCGGTAGCCTGTGACCGTTGGTTATCATCGGTTCACTTCCTTCACAATCACTGTACACCTGCAAAAGCAATGAAATAATAGTTTCATGCTTAATTTCAAAATAAATTTATAGATCGTATATCTATTTTACAAATTTAGTAATTGGTATCACATTGAAATGAATATTTTTGAAATAGGATTCGCTATAACTTACCTTTACTATTTTGTATTCTTTCAGCGAATCGCAGTCAAATCGTTCATTGCCTTCCACGTCAATGGCCTAAATACATTTCGAATGCAACCTTTTCTTGCCGAAATTTAAAACAATATTCAATTACTAGAGATGATTCATGGTACCTTTAGGTCCGGATATTTTTCCAAAATGGATTTTTCGTCAGGAAGCTTCTCGATTGCATTATTTGTCAATCCTATCACTACAAAACCCCGTAAACGAGTATCCGGCAGGTTAAGCTGAAATTATCAAATTATGTTTCCTATCATGGATTCGATGTTGAAAAACATTGTTGGAAACTTACTGTAGTTCGACGGCCATTATGGCAATAGATTACTTCGTCATCTGTATCACACTGACATCCATCCAAACAAGGGAATACATATCCTTAATTAAATATGAAAAACTTATAAAAATTGTTAAGTAAATAACTAAAACAATGAATCAGTAGAATCATTAGAATCACTTGTGGATATTTTATTAGTACGATACGCTCACTATTAAGTTCAACTATTGTTATTCTCTCTCATGTGAATTAGGCCGTTCAAGACTATATCCATTTCTGTACCACACTGTTTCTGGCTAATCCAACAATGTTTTTTTCTCGAGTAAACTTGCCAACATTTATGAGATAGAATATTCTTTTTCGTTCAACTATCGGAGAGATCACACTGATATTTTGAATCATATGAGACAAAAAAGATCATGAGTAACACAATTCTGATGGAGCTGCTGTGAATGAATAAGTTTTTCTTATTGAGGTTAGGAAACAGCTAATTATATATTAAAATGAGAGAAAAACCATCTCGATATGACAGGTATAGTTTCTAGAACTTACCATAAATTGCGGGTGAAATGATGGAAAGATAAAATGACGCAAAAAGACTAAAGCTGATCATCTGAAATAATAAATTTAAGTGAAAAATACTAACAGAGAAGTAGATTACTATCGATTTGTTGAATGGAATTAGGCAACATTATTCTTAGATGTCATTACTTAATTTGCACCATCACCAAAAATGAAGTGAATAGGGAAGGGAAGTTTTCAGAAGCTCAGGAATGAATGCTTAAGCACTAAACAGCCGCATTTATTTACGTCACACATTGATTTAATCGATGACTTCTAATGAAAAATAACAAATTTTTTGAGTGATTTCTGGATCAAAGATCAACTTCGAATATCTGCACTTCTCATTGCAATATATAAAACATATTCATTAAGAAATGATACATCATCTGATTTCTATCGTCTCGATAAATTTTATGTCTTTTATTGACTGGAGTTAGCGAATTGAAAAAGAAAAAGTGAACAGAAAATAAACAATAGAAGTTTGAGATTCAATAATAAAGACATTGAAGTACACAAAGATCATTTATTATTACTATTATTATTATTACACCGTTGGGTAATCGACGTCATATAATTTAATCATACATTGTTCTGAACTTAAACAATGAGCAGCATGAAAAAATTCCAGCTCGGTAGATTTAAAGGGTGGGAAGTTACACTTGGTCCATTTGTATGCAGCCTGTTTGCATTCAAGCTGGGCAAATCATAGTAGAAGTAAGCCAGTAGCAGCTGCATTATAACAATGAGATGAAGAAGCATCTTTGTACAGTTTATCAAAGCAGTGTGCAGTAAGCACGACATATGTTCAATTCTGCTTTAATAGAGAATAGAGGTGACTCTTCGAACAGATGGATACTCATTTTTCTCTGGAACTGAAAGACATCCCAAGAGGTGCAACAGGAAGCACACTACGTAAGTGAAAGGTAGTGGGAAGATCAAAAGAGAAGGTATATGACCTTGATAATAATTAACGGTTAACTTTATTGACCATTAACAACATATATGTGGACAACAATAATTTCCTTATTTGCTCCAGAAACGAACTAGAAAAATCCCGCCTGATTATGGCATCCCAATTGTTCTTTTTCTTCATGAAATGCAAATTGAGAGGCGTGCGTTTCCCACACAACTTTACTCTTCACGTACTTTACCAACTAATTAACGAAAGCTTACGACAGAGAATCATTCTGTTTTTTTATCCTTAACTGGAAAGCGATTGATATTATTGAAAAGTACCGGGGATACTTCCCTCTTTGGCTGCATATCGTTTGGCAAGAAAAATAGTAAAGCGCTCTGGTGAAAACAAATGTTGAAAATTAATCATTATAGAATGCTTCCATCCTCTGTTCCACCCTTCATTTCCCTGCCTCTCCCTTACTCTGTTCATGACTCCACAAAAAGGCACCAATTGAACCATTCTCATACAGTACACAGTTCGTCCCCATGCCTCTTTCACCTGAAAGCTGAATCGATGTTTTAGATGTATGATTCCTAATATCAGCCATCTCTTTTTCATTAATTTCCTTCAGAATCAATTTACTGATATTCAGATCATTCTGTGTTTCTTATGAATATATTGTTCACAAAAATACAGGTTTTAATACATGTACTGCGAGGCTCAGTAATTTAAAACAGTTTCACAAAAACCAATTTTTTTTAAAGAAATGGAAATCCAAAGAGAATAAATAGGATGAATGCTTTTGTTAGATTGGCATAAAAAAATGAAAATTTACTTTAATCAAATATTTCCATAATTTAATTATGTCATTGTCTGAGCCTTGGTTCTAGACTAAATAAAAGTAAGCGAATGGAGCAAAAAATTTTTGAAATTCTTGAGGAGTAAAACTGTTATGTATCAGTCAGATTTCACAAAGATTCGATGCTTTGGCATAATTAAGCCATACCATGGAATGAGGGAAGAAATTGGTTACCATCTGACTTTGAGAGAGTAACCAACTTCTCCTACTATAAATATAAAATGTTAATAATTTGCGTCTTCATTAAATTACATCAAAATTATCATTCATTGTCATCAAATACCTTATCAAATGTTCTTAGCTCAGTTAAAAGTATTATTGTTCCAAAATTTGGACGAAATCAACAGCTCTGGCATATTATAATAAAATGTTTTTAAATCCAAGATGATTAATTCTTTCTGCACACTCCAAACACTTTCGGTAGGAACCAGCAGATAAGCAAAACGTTTTTAGTTTGATGCCATAATATATGCGAACAAATTTCTGCTCCTTTCTCCATGCTCGCTATCATTTCCCTTCCTTCCCTTTATCATCATATATTCTTACCGGAAGAAACAACGTACCTTTTATCGTACAAATACACACATTTCCATTTATTTCTTAGCAACTTTTATTTTCTTAACATTGATGGTAATGAAGGCAAGTTGGAAGTATTCTCGAATAATGAGCTCCTGATTCCGTATTCCGGATTATTGGACTTACTAAATTTTCGCTTACCTTCAGTTTCTTCACCGGACGGTGAGTGCCAGTAAGGAAGATTTCATGAACTGAGAAACCAACCATTTCCACTGCCAGATGATTGCATCTTGTTTTTCCTTATTTTCTACTTTACTTTTATTTTAGGAGATATATTTTTGGAAATCGTATCCATGGTATGGAATTTGGCCCGATTAGGCGGTGAACAAGAGGACGAAGGACTGAAGGTTATCATCATGTGCTTAAAAAATAAAGCTGACAGCTCACTTTAAGGCGCAAGTTCCTATTTGCATGCTCATAAATATCATAAATGCAGATTCCAGGTGTTGCAGAAATTTTGCAGAAGGAAATATAGACGCTCTCTTACGAATGCTTTAAGAAGTTCGAAAGTTCATAAGGCAGAATCCATAACGGCAGAGGTTCAAGACGTAGAATCGCTTGGATTGAATACAAATAATGTGACTGCGGTAATAATGTTTAGTATATGAGGAGATGTACTGCATAATTAATTTTTTTTCCGCCACCACTTTACATTCTTCTGTTCACCAATGATCGCTTCATTTGAAATTGGCTCATTTTGGCAACGCTTTTTATGAACAGTAATAAACACCGAAAAGAAGAACCAGCCGAATATGGCCAACAATATGAATACCGATAAAACGGCCAAAATAATTTAATTCTGGACACTAAATCTGGTTTCTAAATGCAAATGAGAAACAGGCGCAAAACAAAATCAATCAGAAAAACGATAGTTATTATCTCAGAATACTCATTTAGAATATTTGGAATGAAACTGAATTCAAAAGGCAATACGAATAAAGTTGTTAACAGTTTAGATTTTAGAATACTATAGATTATGGTGAATGCAGTATTTATAGTGAAGGAATTAGTCAGCCAAATGTGTACGATGTCATTGAAGAAATCTTAAACAATCGAAGCAAGTAAGCTGCTTAATTTATTTCGAATATATTAGAAAGAATTAAGCTGTTTCAATAGATCCATAATATAAAAGTACTGCATATGTCCAAATTTTGCCTGCACTGTTTAAATATTGTCTTAGCGGTAGTGATATATTTGGGTATAGTGCTTATCTCAATGGATTTGTAGGACTAGAAAGATTACATACTGTTTATTATGTATGCAAAGACAAAAATATACTTTTGAGAGCAGAACTATGGATAGATTGAAAATGTCGAAACTTCGATGTAATGACTTTAATTTTGAAAATCGCTCTAGTGATACTTGTTTTCCAATTTAAATTGTACGGATTATATGTTTCAATTGTTATCATTTACCAGCAGGTCAAGCGAGCGTAATCCAATCAAATTGATGTGGTACAATCTCGAATTCAAGCTCGGTCGTTGGATAAAATGCGTATTATTATTATTAGTGCTAATTGCATATGCACTTTTCGGTGGATTCCTTGTTCATCAGTTTGAAGCACCTGCTGAACGTGAACTCAATGCTCAGCTTGACCAAGTAACTTTACAGTTGACATCAGTTGTTGCCTTTCCATGAATCCTTATCATCATTTCTCACTTACAGGAATCTGTAGAACGCTACAAAACTTATGTGGAAAAAATATCAGAATTATTTACGTCGCCACTTTGTCAATCTACAATAAAACACAGTGATGACCAAAATAGAACCGAGGTGAGCTTTATAGAATACTCTCACCTGATACAATAGTTTCTTCGCCATAACTCCTTGTGTCCACAGGAAAATGGAAAAGCGATTTCGTCTGTGAATTGGAATTGATCAAGTCACTAATTAGCAGTTAATAAAATTATTGGCTAAACAAAGGTTGACGGAATGAGTTGAGTTAATATTCCTGTGCAATCATGATTTGAGTAGTTAGGTTATGATGCACAAAAACTGGTTTATCTTTTGAATTGTGATTAAATTAAAATGTGGAGCATTCAATTGGATATTGTAGATAGCACCACTTTTAAAACAGATAACATGTAATAGAAGGCTTGAACGGCTATTGGTGGCGTACGACGAGCAGTTGGGCATCTCCACCTACAAGCAGAATCCCTGGAAATGGGCTGATTATTGGAATGCTGTGTTTTATTGTGGTACCATCTTTACCACCATTGGTTTGTTCTTTCGTTTCTTTATTCACAGAACCATAGAAAGCTTTCCATGCTCCTTTATCTTCTGAACTTTTTACGCAAATATACTATATTTCATATTTTAAAATCGCGCCACATCAGTTATTGTTATTGTTTATAAACTGTGAATGGTTAACAAGAAATGCAGAAATACAATATCTAAATTATAGAAATAAATGCAGGATATGGAAATATATGGTGCCGAACCACCGAGGGCCGGATTTTTACCATTTTATATGCTTTGTTGGGTGTACCGTATATGTTGGTAGTATTGAACGAATTTGGAAAACTGATTCTTGTATATGTACGCAATATTTGGCTTTTTATCCGAAAAGGTCTCAAATACTTCACAACGCAATTCATATTAAGGTGAACTGGTTGAAATTTTGGCATGAATATGCTGCTATATACACTTTTTGCTTATAGTAAAATTATTTAAGGTGGAGAATAAGAGAGTATGAAGTCTCTAATGAAGCTCAAGTCAACGTGAAAAAAACTGGTGAAATAGTAGAAAACGGTAATTGTGACAACAACGAAAATGTTCGTTTCTACTTTTTTAATGCATGCATTTCTCTCATATATTGCAGAATTCACATCATTTTTTTCACGGTTAAACTCAGCTAAGAAGCGCATTTCAAATATGGCGGGATATTTTCGTTGTTCCTACTTTCTCTCTCCCGATTGTCTTAATCAACCTGCCTTAGCTTTTCCTGAATGATTGACGAATGACATCAGATATATAACAATATACTACGAAAGTATTCTTTTCTAAGATTATATTTTGAGTAAGGAAATGAGCTAAACTGGTAATGCGAATTCCATGACTGAGCAGCTATTTCCGAAGTAAAAAGGCAGGTAACAATCCTGCAACAGAAAAGTTTGATTTACTTAAATTAGCGTCAGTGTTAGTTGCATCAACCATTTAAGAAGTGAGCAGAAAATCAAAGACCATATAGAAGTTGACTTGACCATATCATCTAACAAAGATGCAATCATTAATTGGAGATAAAAAAAGCCGATATAGTAGACACAACTTATTGTAGGGTTCGATGAATAACGAGGACGATGCTTATGAAACTTTTCCAATTTACGGCGCAGTGCTGATCATTGCTGTTTATATTGCACTTTGTTCATTCATATTTCGCATATGGGAACATTGGGATTATTTCACCGCTTTCTACTTCTTCTTCATCTCTTTAACCACCGTCGGACTGGGCGACGAAATGCCAGGTCATCCCCATTTTGCCTGCGGTAAGCCCCTTTCAGTTCTTTGTGAATCCATCTTTACTTACTGCTAGCAGTTGCAATTTGATGAGTCTCCAACGTATATTTCTCTCCCTCTTTTTGTTTTCCTGACCTAACTCACTACCTTTCAGCTTACGTAAATTATTAAATATGATTTGGGTGGTTAAAAATTTATGCATAAATGAGTGTTCTTTGTTCTCAGTATTTTTCATATTTTTCATCGTTGGACTGGCTCTGGTATCGATGTGTGTATCAAGCGTACAAATGGAATTTGAAATGAGATTCATGAAAGCAATCAATCTGATCGATGAATATAGCAGAGAGCGACAACATCGAGATCAGAAAAACTTGCTCAAAACTATCGGTAATTTCTACATTTGTCTCCTTTACAAATGATAAGGGAAATTAAATAATCAGTATCCTTTCTGTTGCATTGACAACGAAATCTTGTGTTTAAAAGGAGGAACGTTCAAGGCAACGATTTTCTCTGCTGAGAACTTATCATTTAGACTTATTTTTTTTTCATAGATATGAATTATATTTCAGGAGGTCCAGTAAGATTCATGAACTCAGTCCCTGTGTTGAACCCGGTTGCGTTTATACCAATTGTTTCAAATGATTTTACAAAAGAACGGTGCCTGTTTTATGACTGTTTATGCTTTCGTGCGCTGCAATGACTAACCCATCAGCAAAAACGCCGCATGCCGCGGGTGTTGACATTTCAATATATTCATTTTCCATACTTCTGCATATGTTCACACTGATCCCAGTTCATTTCACCAGTTGGACAGTGATCATCATTTCAAGTTTCTGAATTATTAAATCAATCTTCAGTGCAAAACATATAGTCATGCCTGATTTCTTTCACAAATAGCTAAATGCTTTAAAGGAAGAATAAGTCTTGTTCAGTTGATCCAAACTATTTCAATTGCGTTAATTCTTGCAAATCACTTTGATCAGGAGTGAGTGCCTGGCAGAAACGCATGAAGCATGCAGTAACTCTTTATATTCCAGTATCTCATATCTGTTACTCACGAAGCTCGGATCATAGTGAAATTAGTCGAGCATTGTCATACTGTTACTACTTAAATAATTGTTGAAATGAGGTTTCAGATGCAGGAATGCGCCTTCGGAAGAGTCACAGCAGGTCTTCCAAAAAGTGCCTTCCGTACTGGAAGCAGTATTGTGTCGAACAAGCATGCGGCTTTCTAAAATGAAAAGACAACAAACTATATCAGCATAAGTGTGAAATGTGGCAAATGTCTCATGAATTTATATTTGAAGTATTTGTAGCTAATTTTTGTGGAGCTTAAAATAGCATCCGAACACTTCTTATCTAAATGGATTACTATTTATGGCCAAACTATATCTGTATCTTATTTTCTAATCTTTTTTTTCCTGGCAAAGACAATCCATCTACTACGATTTGGATTCTGTCTTATGTAAATGTTTGTGCTGTCATAAAAGAATATTTTGATCGCTCATTAATATTTCCACATATTCTTAAAGAACATATTTCACTTCCTTGTTGCTAATTTTTTGATGGGAAGAATACTGAACCAATTCTGTCAAGTTTTTTTATGTCATCACTAATATTAACGGCTTATTAACAAGTCCCACATACTAGCCAGAAACTGTTTGCGGACTGTTTTCAATAAGAATAGAGTTGCAGGTTCTGCAGAAAAAGGTTGTTAAGCAAGTTATGATAATTTGTCGACCGCAGATGTTAATGCAAGATTTCACAGTATGAAAATGTGATTTGCTTGCAATAAATTATTAGCAAGTTGCATTTTCACTCTTTTCTATCAAAAACATTGATAAAGGGTCAGTCAGTGATAGCCGTGTTATGGATGATATTCCACTCGACTCCGGCTTCAATTCTTCAACAAGCTGATCTAATTAGCATAGAAAGATTGATTATACAAATCCATATAAATAAAAATGTAAATGCTACCTGTTACAAATGATATATTTCCGGAAGTTCTCCACCGATTGTTTTCAAATTTTGACACAACTTTGTATTCCAATAGTCAGACTTTTTTATATAGACATACTGTTTTTCACGTATCACGTCCGTGACAACTGAAAACGAGTGAAGAGCGGAGTTATTGACTCCGTCTACCTTTTCTTCCTTCCATCTCTCTCTCTTCTTTTCTTGAGTAAAAGATACGATTAACAATAATGACAGTAATTAATTAATAATAATAATAATAATAATAATAATAATAATAATAATAATAATAATAATAAAAACAATAATAATAATAATACTAACAATAATATAATACTAATAATACTAAAAATAATAATACTAATAATAATATAATACTAATAATAATACCGATAGTAATACTAATAATAATACTAATAATAAATACTAATAATAATAATTAATAATAAATAATTAGTCATTCCTTTCTAACCCTCAACTAGGTTCAATGTTGATTATCCTTGCGCCAACAAAGGCGCATCATCATTATTTGCTAACAAGGCGCCCTTTTCTTTCATTTTATATAGGGATGTCAACGGGATCGATTTAATGGTCCGACTCGAGTTTTTTTCCCTTCATGTCATTTTCTTCTTTTCTATTTAGTAAATTTATCATTAGATTTGTTTTAATTGTTGCATAATATATAATAATAAGTAATAAGTAATGATAAATAATAGTAAATAATGATAAATAATAATAAATAATAATAATTTATGATAAATAATAAATAATGAAAAATAATATATATTGTAAGCTCAGGATCAATTTTTGTATTCAAGTAGGCATGTGTTTTTAAATAAATAAGCGAGTAATTCAAGCTTTTTCTTTGTTTTTTGCTTTGTGAGGAATGTAATTTGTTTATTTTTTGATCTGTAGCAAATGTAGTTGGACCACACAATGTCGTGATCATGATAACGTATTATGGAATGTTTCGTTCAAGCAATTTATTTCACAATACTATTTCACAACACTATACTTGTGGGTATACAATATTTTTTGTTATTCTCTCTGGATATAGAGGTTACCTGGTTTGCCGAATTTAGAATACACAACATATAATTGTCCATATGAGAGGCAATAGGTCTCTAGATCTAAACGGCACAATTCCAGAAATTGATCTTGACCTTTGTTGATGGTGAATGCAAACGCCAATCGAATTGGGTGGGAATTGCAATCTGCTAAACTGAAATAGCACATCCGTTGGAATCATAAGAATGCGAGGAACAAGGACATCTTCACCTTTGGAGGATCCTGTCAAGAATGTTGTTTTACGACATTACTCATTAATTTTTTTACTGCAAGCTGCGTGCCGTCGCAAAGTTTTGGCTAGTTGATATTTCGCAACATGATAATTGGCATGCCAATTTTCAGTTGCAGTACGTGCGGTGGAATCTGTAGCAGATCGAGTGAATTCAAAAATTTTGTCGGATAATTAACGGCTTCATCTGCTTTTATAATAGTGTCGACGAACTTGTATGTGATTGACTCTTTTCGCATTTTAGACTGAATAATATTGTGAAAGTCGTATGGCCGCAAGAATAGTTCTTCACTCAGCCAATCGTGATCCTTCGAATTGGTTTGAATATCGGGAAATTTTTTTAAACTAATTCTTCTTTTGACGTTACTTAATTGAGGAATTATGAGGCAATGAAATTCGTTTTGAGCTCAGATCAGCCGGTAGCCTTCCGTTCCCAGTTTCCAGCAATCGATGTGAGAGAATCCAAGTCGATCAATCGTTTTAAAGCTGGCACGCATATTGTAGTCAATTCTAATGTTTTGTTTGCGACGCAAGTTTATATCGAGCAAAGCAGCAGCAGATCGATTCATTGATGGCATTCTCAACTGTCAAGAACTTTGTTCGCGATTTGTAAGCACAAGTTTTCAATCATTATCAATGCTTCGTTGTAGATTTTTGCTGTGAAATCCATGTTCATATTTGAATTCTTCAGTCATATGCGATTTATTATTTCTCCCATAACTCTGTTGGTGATGAAGGAGAGAAGGCGGTCAATATGATTGCAGCGTATGGATTTGATTTGGATGTGACACTTTGCATGCTTTATTAGTGCATACTTCCCAGTGTCGGTCGTTCTCCAATAAATTCAAAGCTTGACATGCATCCGGAAAGTAGTATATGCAACGCCATTAACAATTTTTAATTGGTGGAAGGAAGTTGGACCGAACATGCGAAGGATGAAGCATTCGTTTTGATTAGGATTCACGATGCACAATCTGCTTATCCTTTTGTTTGAATATGTCAGGTTGTCCGTCTACTAGTTCTCCTCCTTTGTGTCGTTCAAATGATTTTTTACTCGCATTCTATGTGTAATACGTAGGAACTTCCGAATATAACAGTGTTTTCGCAAATGCGGCATTTTGACAATGTGAAGAAAGCTATTGACGTTGTACTCAGTGGATTCAGGGCTATTTGTTGCACATTCGAAGCTGTGAAATAAAGGCGTTGTCCATTTTCTAGATGTACCTGCCAAGTGAACAATAGCTTGACTTCGTTCATGTATGAGGAAAGAAAAAATTTGCCATTCATCTTCACTGCTGCTTATATATTTTTCAGTCTAATTCTGTGCGATTTTTCGATATGTAATACCGCATTCCTATTACTTCTTTCTGGCTGCATGCCAAAAACTGCCATGTCGCTGCCTTTATTCACATACTTACAAATGTATTTGATCGATTTAACAGAGTTACAGTATTCCTGTCGGTAAACCGAAGTGCTGAAAGAATTCAAATATTGTTTAAAACAAAAATTTGTAACCTCATTGCGCACAAAAGCTCTTTGTTCTCCTCATCTAATCATCTACTAATGCTCATGTGCTTCGTTTAAGAGTTGTAAATGATTGTAAAATGTGCTGTAAGTGATTGTAAAAATGCTTAAATGGTTGTAAACATGCTAATGTCTGTAATTTTGTAATAATTAATGACATGCCCTTTGTTTAAAGAGTTGCCAATGGCCGCAATCAAGTCAATTGTAATAATGTAGGGACCAAGTCCTTTTTCTTTGTTTAAATGTTTTAAGCACTAGTTATCTCCTATTCTTTAGTCTTATCCATATCAATCTCTTTTGTATGATTAATGTATAACCTCCACCCCTATCAAGGATAACCATACAAAAGCGTAACTTTCTGGACAGCAGGATCAGTGCAAGAACAAATCATCAGCAGCGGCGGCAGCAATCTTTGGAATACTCCTATCATCAGTGCAACAAGGCTAGTGGCGATTCAGTATCTACAAGTGTCGACACCATCAATTCATCAGCAACAAGAGAATTACCATCAGCGAAAGATTCTCCTACAATTCCACGTTTATGTGCGCTTACCGTTATCTATTTCGATGTCACCATTCTACATTTGAATGGTTACTAATTTACCGCCATCTTCTGCTGATCTTCTTCTATTCAAAGATATCCATCATTTCCTGTAATTTTGTTGAATACTAATGCTCGAGGTTACCGCTTAGACCATTCTTCGTCTATCATTCATTGTGAACTTAATAAAAATGTACCGCAAGGTCTATTTATCAAATTTTTCGTCACAACCTCATACAAATCCTTATCCACATCGGAATCCGGTATTTCAGCGCATGTTACATCGTCGACTGCATTTGAAGTGGTTTTGTGATAAAGCGAGATTAGCATATGTGTCAGTAGCGCACAGACCTGAATACTCCATGTTTTACCATAAAATCCATCAGCTATTTCAGCTTCTATATGAAAACACGGCTGTTGTGACATGCCTATGCATCGGCGATTGCCTAGGAAATAAGAAAATTTGCATATCATCCCTAGCTGGACTGCATGTGATTGTAATGAATAGGTTGCCCGTAATGGCGAACATGCGCAATTGCATCTTGAGCATACTCATGCATATTACGTGGACTGCCTGCATATGAAGATGGCTAAATCGTGAGTCTTCCAACTTTAGTTGTATTACTGTGATTTACAACCGCATTTCGCAAATGAATGAATTCTTCAGAGCGAAGCTTAGTTTGATTCAAACAGATGAATACCGAACATTCGGTTTTGATTTTTGCATACATATCTACAATGTATTGGTGAAACAACTAACAGCACTTCAAAATGTGATTGTCTTCATTCTCTCGAATCATTAGTCAATATGAATTATAGTTCATTACGCTGATTGGATTTATCATCTTAACATTGAAGTGATATGCATCGGCACCATCCCAAAAAATGATTGGATATTGCAGAGCAACGTATCATCGATGAGTTTCTGCAATTATTGTTAATGATTGTTTCTTCTGTGAAGAACAATATCTCTAGGTTGGAATTAATCACCGACTATAACAATCGCCACTTCGTCTGTAGTTGAAGCATTAAATCTTCGCACGTGTTCTCCAGCAGACATTTTGTCAGCATGAATAACAATCTTCTGTATCAGATGGCATTATATCAATTGCTGTTTTGAACAAACGCTCTAAATAGTCTTTTTTTTTTTTCGTGAAAAAGTTGTTGCAATTGAGAAATGATGGATCTTTCTATTTCGGTATGAATTCCGCACCCTGAATTCAATTCATTTGTAGGAATTTATGCTGACCATTTGACAACGAAAGCACAAAGTTGGCTTTGTGATAAATTTGTCCTTTCACTTGAAAGTTGGCATGTTATTATAATTTCTGCGCCGAACGATGTCAATTGGAAGCACGAGTTGTGTGCTCTGATTTTAGATAGGAAACGCTTTGATTCGGCGGTTCATCTGGCAAGCAAAGCTTTTGATGGCTCCGATGGTTCTTCAAGTTGAGGTAGTTTAATTTTTCCGGCGGCGCAGCACATTTCTTTCGTCTTATAAGCTAGACTTCGCATGATCCTAAGAAATTTCACAGCATGGTTTCCGGGGAATTTCTGCATTAAATTTCACAGATTTGCAATAAGGACATTCTTCAATCACTGTGCCGATGAGAACTTGAGAAGCTTTGCTTATATTTTCTACCGAAATAAAATATGATTATAACGCTTCTTTTTTTTTTTTTTTTTTTGTCAGTGCTAGATACTTTTTCTTAATCATGAACCTATAGACAGTTTGTCGCGTCCTTTTCTATATAAAGTAATAATAAGAAATCTTTCTCTTTACTCGAAATAATAAGAAATCATTCTCCTTACTTAACCAAAGAAAACTCTTTTTCACTCATCTACTTAATAATAAAATCCTTCCTATTTGTTGCAGTTATTTCTTTCTTATTGAAAGAACCTGCACGAGTAAACTGCGGACACAAACTATAATCATAAAATGCATAATTTGTTAATATTTGCATATTTTAGTTAATCCTTAATTGTTTAGGTCTGGCATTGTTTGAAAAATTTAGTAGCACATAAACTAAATGCATCATAAATTTTAAAACTTAAAGAAGAAAAAAATGTATTTTACAAATTATAAATCGGGGAACATTTAAAATGCTTTTATTAGTTTTTACATTTTTAAACAGTCAATAATTTGCCGTGCCATTTGTCGTAATTTTTGATTCTCAGCGAATTTTCTGTGAAATTTCACACAGTTCTTTTAATTCTGTCTCTGAAGTATTTTTTTTTTCTCAGAACCTAAAATCGATATTGTATAGGAATGTTTTTGAAATTGAGGAAATTAAAATGTTCTATATTTCATTTTAATCCTAAACTTTGTAAAGCTTTTTCTTTTCTGGAAGCTTAATCGATATTGTGGAAAATTTTCGCAAAATTTTTTTTTCGCAAATTATTGAAATTAAGAAAATTAAAATAGCGCAAGATAAACTACTGCAGCTTCTACAGAATTATATATATGAAGTAAGCATATCTATACAAAAATGATGGCCTATTCGAATACAAGGTTGTGTCAAAATTTGAAAGCGGAGAACTTGCGAAGCACCGACCGCGCATTCTTATGATTCCAGTGGATACGCCATTTCAATTTAAGAGATTGCAATTCCCAATTCCATAGACGTTTGTATTCACGATCAACAAAGCTTAGGATCAATCCTTAGAATTGGGCGGTTTAGATTAATGGGTAAAATTTACGGAAAGAGGCAATTCAAGACACATTAGAAGTCAGAGAGATAATCCTTAAATTGCTTGAGCGAAACATGTGATTATACACTATCATGAATCGACATTTGTACGACGCAACTACATTCCCCACAAATCAAGAAATGAACGAACCACATTTCTCACAAAGCAAAAAAACAAACGAAAAGCTTGAACTGCTGCTCGCCTTATTCATTTAAAAACATTTGCCTATTCGAATGCAACGCGTATGAAAACTTCAAATCAACTGATGAATATTTAAAAATGTGCGCGTATTCGAATGCAACGTTGTGTCAAAATTTCAAAGCAATAGGTAAGGATTTTCGATATCTAAGATTTTGAATTAATATAGATGAAACGCGTGTTTAAGAACTTTCGGAGGTTTAAGATTCTGAACAAACGAACATTGATGTTTTTATTTATATAGACCAGCTGGATCGGCCACCGGACCGTGGCCGGGTCAGCTAGTTTATTTATAAATAAGAATAATAACTGGATTTACGCTTCCCCATAAGGATGCCATATCGAATAATTTCTCACTCCCTTTCCTTCTCAAACAAAACTAGTGAAGGAACAAGAAAAAAAAAATGCCCTGAACAGAGCTAAAAGTTTTGAACTCCTTCCCAAATTCACAAAGCAACATTTTCCTACGTCATGACAAATTTCGGTTCGGTGTTTAGCACGAATCCTCACAAAATAAACAAGGCTGTGGTGGTTCAACATTCAATCCGATAATATCGATGTCCTCCATTTGACAGTTACATAAACAACCATTTGCCGCACATTCCGCATGACCATTGAACCAATGCCATAAATGTGCCATATGACCTCCGTGACGGCATTTCTAAACAAAAAACCAAACTAAACCTGTTCTATCATTTTAAGTAATTCCAATTTCATATATTTACCAACCTTTAAAATCTTTAGATCAGTAAAATCGATAAAAAAGAATTAACATAATAAGCAGTTTTAAATATAATCAATATTTTAAAGACATCATTTAAAATCGTTTTAATGCTTAAATTCCCCATACATAAACATACATCACTTTTTTGTTCATTAACAAATTGCTGTTATCATTAAATTACTTATAGCCATTAATGCATTAGATTTTCCTTCAAATCTTTAAATACTGAACAGCAATCATACAACACACGTTAGTTGCTTCCATTAATTTAGAACGATCCATCTCGTTTTCAGATTATCATTGTTTTGCAGTGCATCAGAGTAGGTCAAAACTCAACTCCTAACGAATCTCTTAGCGAATTAATGTTTTCTGTATCAAGTAATATCAAATTTCAAAGTTTCAAAAAAAGAAAATAAGAGGTACAGGATACCTGACACCAAGTGAACCAAGAAGATAATCGGCCAAGTTCGTGACATTCTGTCTGAACATATGAACCCATGTGCCTACGACACAGTATGCATTTCGGAAGTGGCTTCAAGCAATGGAGACATGCCATTTCTCTAGTTGGTATCGATGGAGCAGTTGATGACCTAGAAGTAATCTCTACCACTTCGTACTTTATATTTATGAATTATCGGTTTTTCATACACTCGAAAGATTAAGAAGTGATAAGCTTCGCATACATCAGATAAATCCTCCGTCCCGTGCAATTAGTTAAACTGATTGCAAACATCCACCAGGAAGTGAACATACACGATAGAAAAATGTCAACCTGCAGTAAGTCCCGCAATTTATTGATAAAAATTAAACTTATGCAAGTAAGATCGATATATTCGTGAATAAAAATGAGAATGACCAACGTTGTAGAGATGTTTGATCGGGTGGTAGGTATGAGCACCGCAGAAGGCACGGAAGTTAACGAGATATCTGACTTTTCCAATGTGATATTCTGAGGACAAAACTGACAACAAATTTCCGCCTGAAAACCAAATTGCAAGTAGACAAATCATATAATAAACATTTAAAAATATTAAAAAAAAAAAACTCCAAGCAAACCTGCACAGTATTTCGATCGATTCTTGATTCCAGTAAAATGGCATTTCGTCTCCATCCAAGTATACAGTCAAGACGAGCTCTTTGCACCCACATACCCCATACGTTTAGCATATCCAAATAATCACAAACAATGGTAAAACTTCGTCTTATATGTTCATCTCTGGAAGCACCAATTTTCCATTAATTGGTAGCAATAATACAGACAAAGAAATATAGAGAACCGATACATCTAAATAATCTGATGAAATAAAACCGCTTTCACTGTATACTTTTGCAAATTCAGCTTGGATAAAACAGCTGAAGGATATTTACAATTTAGTGCATGCTCCGCTATCCTCAATAGCTAGTAACTCGAAATCACTGCTAGCAATCTCTTCGGCAGAATAAGCTATAGGCCAGGACTGTTCTTTCACAAAGCAGCGTCCCACTACCAATAGGATTGTAGCTGTTTGTATGTCTCCTGTGAAATCCACATATCTAAAGATTAATAAAACATCTTTAACACTATTTTCAGATCTTATGCACAAAAAATACTCATTTCTGATCAAAAAGCATTAGCTGTTTTCCTCCAAGTAAATATGATAATGACACTCACTGAGACAACAAATCATGAGTAGCCTTTTCATAGGAAATACCAGTAATGAGCAAACCGAAAAGTGTTCGGTATAAACAAGCATCCGTGAATAACTCCTTCACTGACTTCATAAAATATTGATCGCTAAAGTGAATAGCAGCGAAAGCAATTCTGTCCTCTAATGGAATGTCCTGAAATCTGGCTCCTTACATATCCATTTTTTAAGACAGCAACAACTTATTATTTCAAGTCTTCTCGACCATATCCTTTGAATTAATTCGTAACATAACAAAATAAATAACATACGTGCTGATGGACAATACAATGAAGGTCGGAAAAATTATCACAGCGCCCATCCAGAAATGTTATGATCATATTAAAGTAAGGGTCCCTGACAATGCTTCTGAGTTTTTTGGAAACTGATTTCCTAAAATTAATTTTAGAGTAGTGGCATAAACGGATCCAAAGCAAACCTGATCAGTTACATTCAAAAGATAACCATTGTTCTGGTAATCCTCGATAATGTTGCAAAGCTTCTTGAAAAGCTTCCATTTCCGGCAGACCTTCATCATTTGACTCTCTGGCTTTCTCCAACATTGAATTCAGAGTCTAGAAAAAAATGAGAGATGGGAAAAAAACTGCATCACACAAAATTATTGTAACATAATTTTTTAACATTAGTTTCAAGTGAGCTCACTTTTTTCATCCTGACTGAGTTAGCTGTAACTAATGCTGCAGCTACTGCTCGACTCTGCTTTCTCCTAAACAACATAAACAAATAATGAGACTTAAAAAGCACCAAATTTATGTCTATCAAATTTCATATTCAAATAACAATACGTGCTTAGCAAATGAATGGTTTCCAATCACTTACAATTTGTTGTCTCAGTGAGTGTCATTATCAAGACCGTGTTCATCTTACTGCTTTTACTTTTTTCAAATAAAAGCTGTACAGTGATTATAACAGTAATCTGTGATAATGAATGAAGTTAGCAAGTAATCCACCTTTCTGTAACGTTTTCGTCAATGAAGGCATCGAGCTGTACAATATCTCCCAGAACAGGCCAACCACATATCCGAAGCACTCGATTTCGTTCATTCCCACTGTACAACTGTAGTATCAGCAATAATTATAATTACATTTATCAAGGTAGCGAATCTTTATTGTCCTTTTTTATATGGGAGAGAATCTTTATTGCTCTTTCTCCTTAGTTTGTACAATGTAAACTAGAGATTTCAAATAACTAGAATAAAAAGATACTTAAGAAATGCCATAGCATGAGAAGAACAGTTCCAAATGAATCTCATAATTTTTGATTTATTTCTCAAAGATCTAGACATATAGATTTCAAGTTTTGAAGGAAATTACAAGTACAGGTACTTTATAAATGAAATTTTTTTTGGGGTATATATTTCAACGAAGACAAAATTTGGATACTAAAAACAATCTGAGGAATTTTCATTTTGATATAAGTTAAGCAACCGGTCATTATTATATCATAATAAAGAAATGGAAGAACGGAAGAAAGAAAAGAGAGCCACAATAAAATTACAAACAATTGGAGACAGGATGAGAACTCACTCTGATACGCCCCAGAAATGGATCAAAAACAAATATTCGTTCTGTAGTAAGTTCATCTTTATCCGAATTTAAACTGTGTTGCATTATATCCATAACACCCGGGAACCTGCAAGTTCAAAAATAATAAGGACAAAAATTTCAAAAGCGTCATAAACGCAAAGCTTACAATGTCCCATAGATACATGGTTTCCAATCCACAATACTAATCATATGGTGTATCCATTTCCACAGCCATTTCACTTCAGATGTTGAATACGGACAACAATCGATAATCTCTTTACAAGATCGTATATATGCTGAAATTGATTTTTTATTATTAGTTGGATTTATCAGTCATTTGAAATAAACCTACATTGTTCTGGGATTTATATTGTAACGCAAAAAGTGAAGTTAAGCTTCGTTTTCTAGATTACCTTCCAAATTAGTGCTTGGAGGAGAACCAAAATTTTTGGCGGCACGACTCTTCATCACAAATGATATATCTACTGATTCATCAGTCACAACTGGATCTGCACTTCGCACATAAAGCTGATTACCAGATGCGTGAGCAACAAAGCCCTGCGATGAATAGTCACCCGTCACAAATTTATTAACCTATAAAAAAATAAAGGGCAAATGTTTTCATAGACGAGATATTATTTCAACAAATATGTTCGTAATGAACAACGAACCGTAGCAAGCCTAACTTCAAAAGCACCACGTCCTCCATCCGGTGCTACTACCAACAATCGATCACGATTTTCAGGATGCCAACTAAATCCAGAAACCCTTGAAATACCAAAAAACTGAAAAGGAGACTTAAATTCACTACAAGATTTCAACCAAAAAAGCAACTATCAATCGCCCATATTTCAAGTATGATGATCTTACGTTTTTAATATACTTAATAAAAATAACAAAAGCAAAAAGAAAAATTTATCATTAACGTACCTTATAATTGAGTTCTAAATAAGGATGTGGTAATTTAGTGGAGCCAATGTCCTCCGAATATCGAGTGCCACGAGATCCACCCTGCACCAAATCAATTGTATCCGACATTGGAAACTAAACACATCTTTACTCATGGCAGCAAAATGTTGTATTTCCAAGCACAAATCATCATCTATTACTTTTGTCCAAAATAACTTACAATGACAAATAACATTAATGCATAAGAATAATAACCAGAACATACGTTTGGCATTTCTGTTATGCAGTGTTCTTCTAGAATACTTTCACATGGTGATATAAGTTCTGTAACAACTCTGGAATTACGGCGAAAGCACGATAAGCAAGTTGGAGAATGAGGATTCCATAATATTTTCACTGCACCTGCGTCATTCTTCTTCTAAAACATTTTAAGTATTTGCTCATTAATCGAATTTTTGCATTTTGCAGGCCAGAATATCACTTTCTACTTCATTATTAGATCTAATCTGAAATTCCTTTCGCAATCACAGAAACAACAGTTCATTATCACATTGTCAAAATGATAAAAAAATTGATATTGAGAGAAATAGCATGGTTTATTAAATTTTTTTTAAAATGGTATCAATAACTTACAAAATAGGAGAGTTGTATCATATATAAAGGAGATTTCAAACTTCTTCGATCGTATATACAGGCAAAATCGTCAATGATGCAAGCAATGCAAAAATGTACATCACCAGCACTTATGCTTCGCACCTGATTTGAAACGGGCACGGAGCAAACTGGCCGCGTACCTTCTCGTATATCGAAAAATTTTATTGAACGTGAACATCCCAAACACAGTATACTCGGATCATTCCTATATTTCGATAAAATGTAGACATTTTCTTGAATTAGTAAAATCAGAGTAATTATTAAAAAAGAAAAACATGTGCAACGTGAACGATTTATAATTTTGGAGAAGCTTGAATAAATAATGGTCATTAAACTAACGTTTTGAAAGACCGAGTTATCTCAAAAGAAATAGTATTATTACTTACCTGAGCCAAGTAAAATCCATTACACGTTCATTGCAGTTAACACAAAAAACATGTAGTTTCGGACTGCTGATATCGTATACGCAGATAGTATAATCTTGAGAACGTCCACTGAAGAAAGACAACCTTGGGAAATTCAAAAGTTGACTTTTTTCGTCAAGGATCACAAAAAAAAATACACACAAAAAATTTACCCTTCGAAACATGCAGCCAAATAAGTATCTGTTATAGAACTGAAATTTAAGGAAGTAACTGGTTTTGGTACATCACACACCAATTCCACAATATCGTTCAGATTTCTGAAACGATCTAATTTATGCATGAAAATAAAAAAATAATGGATGTTGGAAGAAAACGCTGATTAAACAAGTTTAATGATTGTCTCATGACGAAAAATTGTCAATGAATAATAATCCAGTGCAAAAGCTTACCTAATATCTGGTTCAGCAGCTACCTTAGTTATTACCACTTTACCATTCGCATAGCCCAATGCTAAAGCTTCATCAGACAAAGGGCTTAGGTCGAAACACTGCAAATGTTCCTGAAATATCCTCAAGTAAGCTCTATTTCTTATATAATCTTTTCGTTCTTAGCTAACAAATTAATTTAGAATCATTAAAGATAGTTGGACCTGTAAGTCATCTCCCACTGCTTATATTGTTGAAGATTGCTTTCGGCTCCATCCACTTTGTGTTCAAGTTGATGGTTAAACATTATCATGCTTACAAAAAATTCTGAAACCACCCTCCATAAATGTCATCATCCTTCTAGTGATGCCAATCATATGGTTACATTCTAATTTCGGACCATCGTCCAATTTAGAGCCATAAAATCACTTTCACAATGCATTGATTCAGAGAAAATTTCCGGCAATTATTTAAAAGCCACTTTTTAAAATTTCCCCTGTGTGCATATGCCTCACACAAAAAGTAAAATGCAGCACTAAACTGCCCCGACTACAATTTATACGATCTTGTTTGAATTTGTCACCCATCACTCTCCAAAAGACCATCCTCTACAACAAACTGCTGTGAAATTAAACAGAAAACATTACCAGTTCATTGGTTTGGTTGAATGGCAAACAGTGAAGCAACTTCGGTCGAACTTCATCAACATCTTCATAAAATGCCATCTGTTCTGTAGAGAGAGCAACAAACTGTCGCTGACGACTGTTGAGCCAGCGAATATCGCGGAACATCGTTCCTTAAAGCAGAATCATACAATGAATTAAAGATATTTTAACACATCTTACAATTTCACAGCTACCACTCACCATACTTTTTTTTTGAAACCTCTCCACTTAATGATAAATTGACACTACAGTATAATGTTTAAAAATGCAATTAAATAAGAAGTACTGTAGTAGCACAAAACTTTAAACTCACCTTGTTTCAGCATCTTTTTTGAATCATTCTTCATTGTTCTTTTGGATTCTTTGTCCGAATCTCCTACAGTGCGGAAAATGAATCAATAGTTCTCTTCATCGCTAATCTACAATATAAAAATTTAAGCAACAATTTATTTCATGGCCATACTATTATGCAAATGAAATCTGTTCTCCATGAGACATTTATGAAAGATTAGATGGAGCAGCAATCATTCATTAGATTAGAAGGAAGTCCATCAATACTACTGAAGTAATATGCGCAACAGATGGATACAGATGATGAGAATTGGAGCTAAATAGTCCGGGAGAGACAGATCTGATATAAACAAAAACTTTTTTCTTTTTTTTCTTCAAGCCTAGTTCTACACAATAGAAAACTGACAGCAATAGATAAAAAAATTTGTGGCTCCTCCGAAAGTTATTGTCCATACGATCATTGTACAATCTAAAACAACCCGGCAACTCATAATCAGTGTTATGATGAATCAATAGGATTTTGGAATCCCAGATGCTCGAGATGATCATTCCCACTTCAGAATAATAATGGGTGTTAAGGACACGACTTTATAATTTTCGTTTCAAATTTTATTCAAGTGCAGGAGAGACATTACTAATCGAGCACTATTGCGAATGCTCGCAACTTGTTTCATTCAAGAAGGGGATACTGAAAAATATACCTTTATTCACTCATAAAACTCTTCGTAAAATTCCTCATATTCTTCGTTCACTACTGTTTCCTTTCGAAGTGCATTAATTAAATTTTGCAGAACCCATCATATATTGCTTGTGCAGTGCAAACTTACTGACCAGCAAACAGCTTATCAGGTAGATTATCGCACAAGAAAGGTTAGAATGAAAAGTTCCATCAGATAACCTAATCTTCGGAACATTTGATTGCTGTGTACATGAACTATATATATATATATTCATCACATCTGATTTTCTATTACAAAAGCCTGACAGATGCATCAATACTATCGATTCTAATCCATGTATATGGGGATATATCTTTCCCAAACATTAGATGATTTCTCGAATCGATTAATTATTCGCAGTTCAATCAATATGTTGTTCTTCCTGTGAATCTTGTTCAAACTCATTACTTCCCCGCCAAATAAGGGTACGTGGAAGAATCTTGCATATCCAGCCTTGCCTCATTCTGCTCCACCCCAAATGACAAATGCATCATTTTCTTACGATTACAACACGAATTTTAGCAATGCGACAGATTGCTGCACGGGACCACCCATGACGTTGGTCGATAACGTACCGCCGCACCGCCCGTTCACTAATTCTAGTGCTACCACTCCGTCCACCACCGGAATTCAAAATTCGGGCAGTTAGCAGGTTTTGGCTATTTAGTGTAGGCCTTGTTGTTATCATTAATAACTTAACGATTAACTAGACATTCAGCTAAACAACTCCTCCTCTCCTGCCTCCATTCGTCGCTCTTCCTATTTCAATTATTGGGACTCTTATAGTCACATGAATCGGGTTTCTAGCCAATTTAACTTGTTTGACGTGGAACGAATCTGTTCTGGTTGCTAAAAATTTTGCACATCATGACTGCGTCAGAATTTCCGCCTTCCAAGATTTTTTTGGCGATTCCCTTTAATAATAGTTTAAGAAACAAAGTTGAGTTATACCACAACGCAGGTTCGCACTTTGTTAAATTGAATGGAATGATTCCTTTATTGTTCCGTCATCTGAGACTAAAGATCTGTTGCAACTCTATATACAGTAATATTTCAGCCAGATCACCGAAATTCAAAATTCGGGAGTTAGCAGATTTTGGGTAACTTGGATAATTACCCAAGCTACCCAGAACCTGTTAATTACCCAAATTGGAATGCTATGGAATTAACCTTTTGCGATATGATTGGATAACATCAACCCTTAATAGATGTTTCATTATTTATGTAACTCGAGTTAGTATGCATTATTGTTTTTTAACTCCGGACTTCCATATCGAATTTTTGAATCTTTACATCTTGATATACTACATCAGAGATAAGCTATATGCAGTATATTAAAAAGTGGAGCAGAGTGATTGAGATATGTTGCACCTATATTCTTTCACAGAAGCATTTATGTTGATCCGACCCAAGATCATCAAGGCCTAGATTGGCTGCTATCAACTTAGCTCGTCAACTTATTCTCGCATCACTATCGTTAGCAGCTAAATATATATGAATTCATAATTACTGCATACATTTCTCTTCACACTTCTTTTTCTCATCCATCAAAACCTGATCCGGTTGCTACGAATTGGAAACTGCTGAATGGAATGGGAATACAACAAAGCAGTATACAGCAAACTGGATCATTACTACGTTTTGTCCACAAAAATCAGGCAGTCCTCAAAAGCAACCATTTAATAGGTGTGAACAGATGAATCGACAGTAAACACATACTTTTTTTTTTTGAAATTGGCTTACATTCAGAAATATGCATTATTTGTTCGGTGAACAGTTACATGGCTACGAAATCCGTTGTACTGAACAGTCGCAATAATATATTTTCATTACAAAACTTAATGAATCAAGACATTCTCAAAGTGAAAGTTTCAATGAGTTGTTTGTTACCTCAGGAGACTTCATATTACACTTTACAACAATTACGACAACATTCCTGCGCAATCAGTTCTTCCATGCAGCACTTTGCTTTTGAGAGCTCAGTTTAAAACGCGCTTTTTCGTATTTCACTAACAATCAAAATGACGAATTTTTGATTGGACTTTTACTGTTACAACAGACTTTCCATTGCCACAATTTGGCTCTTCATAAAGTCATTTCATTATCCTGGAATATTACGCCTAACAAGTCTTACTAATAATGAATTATGACACATCTTTAGATTGTGATAAGTCATCTTCAATTAATTCAGTGGCTATTTGTGTTATTTTATATGAAATAACATTTACTTTGATACTTGCATAATGACCCGTATTAACATTTCCATTAATAAGAACTAACCAATAATTTCATCCTTAGGAAATGAAAATACTGATAGCCATTAAATTTTTATCGCCAAGTAAGTAAGTGCTGTGCTTAAGTTAATTATCCCTGGGGATATTCTTAAATTACATAACGACTCAGTATTGCGTGCCCATTAAGCACTTACTGAGCCTCTGGACAAATATTATTGCAATGATTATGTGATAAGAAATATACGGATACATCGAAAGAGAAGACTGAAATCGTAAGACATCGATTACCGAACGACGAGTTTAATTTCGAGAGTGTTTCTCCTCCAATCAACTATTCTTCCACAATCAAATTTCTACAGCTCATTGAAGTATCCCAGTCGATTCATAAACTAATGGGGTTTGAGTTACTGAACCTCACCAGTGTTCCAACTCTACGGTATCATCAGCATACCAGCTCACAACAACAACCATTCTTGTTCTCAAATTTGTTGAAATAAACTCAGTATTTACACAAACATAACATAACCAACCCCATAAGGCCATTTATGAGAAATAAGGCAATGAAATCACGCATAAGTATCAATGACACAAGTGGACAATAGGACAATAAAGTGAACAAGCTGATCCATCAATGAAATGATCTGAATGCTGCTCACATCCTTCTAAATCTTTCGATGATGTTTTGCAGTTTTTTCATGTTCATTTCAGGATACAGCCGCTCCTTGTATCAAGAAAGCGATATCGATAGCAGAAAAATATACGATCTTTCGTAACAGTTTAGGATGCACCCCATATACCACCAGAGAATCCGGCACCCCACAGCCTTCGTTTTCCTGCTGTTTTTGGTTTTCCATTACTAAATGGCCTGCAATAGAATCTACATTTTTGAAATACTAGAACTTCAGGATATGACTTCTGAAAAATCTCACCGTTTATTCCATTTGATTTTATTATCAGATAAAAAAAAATTGGAGAAAAAAAAAGTGAATAATAATTTCATAATCGGTAGATGATATTAAAATAGGTTGGAGTGTTTTTTTGCAGTAATCACTTTCATTATTAGAAGATCATATATCACTACTATTTCTTTCAACCATATCAGTAATTGCGGCAATTTTTCATCAACATTGTACAATAACCCCCTATCATTTGACCCATCAGCAATATATTACCCCTTATCACCAAGAGATGCAGCTAGAACAGTATTATGGTGCTTTCTTTGTAGTAAACGGAAGACTTTACCATCTGTATCATTCGATATGAATCCGTTTAACTTTAGTTACGTGCAAAATGGGTAAATAAAATGCCTTGCAGGAGGCCAGAAGATTCCGTAGTAAAATGTCCTAATTACTGGTGAGGATATGAAAATATCTCTAAAGCAAATGGCTCACATAGTGTGTGCATAAAATAGCGAAGATTAGCTACGGTAAAAATAAATGTAATGATAGTTATGGCAAAGAGAAAATTAGCCTAACTAACAGCAAATAAATGGTTGATAGTGGGAAAGTTAGTGGTAAGGAAGTTTTTTTTGAATAATTAAAAAGTGAAAGTTATGAAAATTATGAAGCAATTATCGAGTGATGGAACGACTTTATTCCCGATTTAATACTGAAAAAGCATTTAGGATGAATGAAGGAAATAAAATGAATAAACTCTACCTCCAAGATGTCTTTTTGTTGATGCAAGTGCCAATGTAGAATGCAACAGCAGAGAGCAAGATGGATACGATAATGACAATAAAGGCCCAGTTAGGCACATGTTCATGAGCTTTCGATCCTTCTCCCATCGTAGAAACTGTTGGTTGTCTTGTCTTCACATCCATTATACTTAATAATTCATTCACCAGCTGTTCAGCTTCCTCACTTTCGTACTTTCCTGTTAGCTGAAATAAATTCTTCTATCTCTCAAACTGCCATATTTTGCGATCAAGCATCGAAATCATGCAATTATCATTTCTGTTTCTCTGCGAACTATACTTCCATATCACTAAACCTCAATAAATAACGAATTGTTGACAAGTTTAAATTAAAACCGGCAACATTTAATTTATGCCAATTGACGTCATACTTAGTTGGCAAGTTGATCATATCTTCCATGAACTGCTCATGAAAAAGTTCTTTTCATAGGAGAAAATTTAATAAGAGCAGTGAAAACTATAAACAATCTAGTCCTGAAACCATTCTTTTAGTTACTACTTTCCAAACTATCTATTGCCCGAATTTAATTTACAATTGATGATGCAAGCAGAAATACTTTTTTGCATTCATTATCGAACAGAAGTATAATAGTTTCTTTATTTCGTCCAATACTTGTTATTCTATTATTATTCTCAATAGGCTATTCAAACTCTTAGAAGAGCTATTTAAATTAAGTAAATAAATCCAAAGACTTCAATAATGGAAACTTCAAAAACAGAAAAACATTAGAAAGAAAATAAAAATCCATTTTTCATTTACGTCATTGTCTTGTTCATAGCATTTTTCTCAGACCTCTATTTAATCAGCAAATAATTATTGTTCCCTTCATCAATCAAGTTAATACTATGGAGGAAAAATGAGAAACTGTAAGCTTGATACATGAAAGAAATACGTATTATGCATCAGAGTTTACAATCCTATTTTAAATTCTAACGCTGTCTGACGTAAACTATCTCATCGCAACACTTAAAATTAACGTGACAACTGATCTGCAATCAAAATGTCCATAGTGACTCACGTCGTTGAATGATTTTCAAACCCTAAAGAAGTTTGCTGAAAAAGCACGAAGAGAAGAGACAACTCAGGCCCCATTTATTTTCACTCTTCTCTGCTAGGCCCTTATAGGCTTGCCTTTTCAATCTTCCTCATTGATTCTGCAATTCCCCTGTTTGCCTATCATACTTCTGCCGGTGTATTGACAATCCCATAAGCAATTCACTCTTCTTCTCTTTTCAAATTACCACTGAGAAGTAGTAATTGGTAGATCACTAATCTCTAACGAATGCATAAATTTTCAATAAATTTGCTCCATGCATAGAGCGTAACATTTCGCATGTACATGCAGATTCGCGGGACGAATGAAACGCATTTGTTTCGCAATGCATCTTCATCCATATGCTAATAGTTACAGCTAGCTACATGGGTACAGATGTCAGCAAACAATCGTTTTGGACATCATGAAGGTAGTTTACTTAACAGATTATCATTGGTGAAAGAGATTATGGTGAATGATGATTTAATACATCACTGATAGTTGTTGAAAGTTTCTGAGACTTAGTTAACAATCGTCTGGCGAAAACACTAATAGAATAAAATAAATATTTATTCGTTATTCACTTCTGATATAATCTCAAAATATTCATTAAGCTTCTCCACTGGCAACATGTTATCGGGAGTTAATCATGTTTTAGACATCCGTCCTTATTTATTTTATTTCTTTGTTAATGAATTCAGTTTTTCCAACAATTCTATCTAACATCGTCTTTCATTCTAAAGAGACTAAAATGCAGTCGCAGATTAGATTTAATACAGATGGGTAGGAGAAGTATTTATAAAATTGCTTGAAGCTACTGTAACTTCCATCTAACAATTAGCCACTTTTCGAGAAGTGAGAATTGTTTGATTACTTCCTTTTTGGGTTGTACTAAATCTTCACTAATGAATCATTCACAATATTTTTTTGAACAATTTCATTTGCATGTGATGCAAAACCGGAAATTCAGTTTCATTCTCGCTACTTATATAAAAATAGTGCATAACGATGTTTTTGACAATTTGAGACGGCGAATTAAGATATTCGAAATGATGGTTGGATCCGCTGACTTTATACTTTGAGCTACAAATATCATTACATGATATCACAGGTACTTAAGAGCGTGAAATTATGCTATTAGAAGCCCTGTACCTTAATAATTAAGAAAAATAAAACAGAAAGAAGGTATGCGAAAGATTACTTCACAATGGTGCTAATTTTGCTAATCAGTTAACAAAATATTTCACTAGCAATAGCGATAATGTAAGAAATAGTGATAATAATATTTTGCTGATATCAGTAGTAATTGTAGCAGCTGTAAATGATGAAGTTGCTGTTGCTGTGGCAACAAGCATGATGAAACAGTTCAATGGTATGATCTTCAAGTTGAAAAATAATTGAATAACTTAGCTTTTATATGTCCTAGTTATACAACTCAGAATTAAATAAGGGAACAATCGGAAACTTAAAGTAAACATTAACATTCCATCAACCGAGTGTTTACGTTGCTTTCTACTTTTATTGCTATATTGCTGCTGCCATCGCTACCGAAATGTGAGAGTAATTTTAGCAAAAGTATGCTTAAATCCTAAATCAAATAAGAAGGAGAATGATGGGATGGGATACCCTCTTCATTCCCCGTCTTCGTTCCGTACTATAGCAAGGAAGAGTCTGAACCTGAAGACAGAATAATACTGTCCAACCAGCAATTTTCCACTTCTCCAACAACTTCGTAATATTTCTTTTGGCCAAAACGTTCCTTCCTGAGCACCTGACCATACCGAGGAACATCCAAATTATTTACATCCAATCAAAGCCATTCATTTCTTATGGCATCTCCTCATCAAAAAAAGTGTCATTGTGTGCATCACCATAGCTATAAATATGAACTGGTGCGTGCTATTTCATATACCAAATCTTGCTAATATTTGGCTAAAGTGGCTCTCTCTAGAATCCCTTCATAACGAAACGAATGTCTCATTCTTTACCAAGAATTTACTGAAGAAACAGTAGGAATCAAGAGACTGTTTGTATGCGGAGATATCCCGTTATTTCCCATTTCCCGCATCATTTACAATATCTATTTGCTGAGTAATTCGATCAAAAATGTTTTTAACAGGTTGTGAGATGACAAAAAGGTGCAATCTAATTGCCTAGAGGGAAACCACAACTTAATCTGTGATGAGTGCTGTGAGAACTACGACCTGGTAAGATCGCAATTGCAGCTGATGCAATAATGCACTGGCATTTTGACGAATTGATAAAACTGGAATAAGCTTCCACTGATGAAATAGTACAATCAGAGCATCAAAATGACACAATAACTTGTCTGCCCATTTGATACTTGCCATCTCTGCAAGTTCGTTCCAGTTCTGTCTTGAACTACATTCCACCATTGCCATGATCACCGTCCCTCTAAAAACAAAATTTTTTTTTTCATTATTTTATTCGCTTTTCCCTAGTAGTGTGACGTTACGAGAAAGAAGCACAAATGACTCCCATCTTTACATATTCTCTTTTCCATCAATGAAGAAAGGAGTATACCTCAGAATCAATGAATGCTCTCAGTCAACACCTATATAATTTCATTTATTCAAATCACCTTCTTTCTTTAATTTTAGTTGACCGTAATGGTTGCTTAAGTTCTTGCTGGCTCCCATTTAAGCATGGTTGAAATCTGAAATCAATTGCGGTCTATAAAATCAGTCTTAATACATCAACACAAGCACAAATCTGAAGTCAGTTTGAGCATAAATAAATTGGCATGAATAGATACTATTCAGAAAATTGTAGAAGTGAATCCTGCTCCTCATTTTTATAGCCTTTCATTCATATATTTGTTTCATTGTTATGAAGAAATTTGTTAAAAGAATAATAATAAATATAAAGACTTAAACAAAGAAACCTAGAGGATATCTGCTTCTCAATGTTGTTAACAAGACGCTCGTTGTATAAAAAAGGCGATATGCAGACGTGAGTTGTGTAATAGGAACAGCTTGTACATTCCGAATTTATTGCGAAAATCTGTCTTGCGTTTACTGAACTCCAAATCAGTGCTGCAGCCACTACAAGTAATGTTCGTCCATCAAACCATTGCATCCGAAAAATCACCTGGAAAAGGGCAAATATGTCTTGAAAGACAAAGTGCATGCATTTTATGCATCAAAATATTCTTATATTCAGCTATCCTGAAATTTATTCCGTAAAAACAAGGCATTTAGGATGACAACTTCTAAATCAAAACCGGAGCCACTAGCAGATATGTTGTTAAAATGACATATTTGCGGGTAAACAATTCTGATGCCTACACTGGATAAGTGAGTGGAGCTCAAATAAAGTTGTGAATCAAAAGTTGCCCTCAACTCTTTTTCTCTCAAACAATTCCACTACGCATTGGACGCTTTTCCGTCATTTAAAGTAATGCCTATAACTTGCTCTACCTTATATTGCTACAGCAATATAAGTTCCATTTCAAGCTTCGCAAAAGGTCTCGAAGCAGTTTTCGACAGCAACAATAATACACGAAGAAATGGACTACAAGTCATGGGTAAATGAGATGCCTATCTTTTCAGGAAATGCTACGAAAAGCAATAAATACGAATGAGCTTAGTGGCACCTTCTCATTATATCCTTTCATTTCATGATTTAATATCATCTTCCAGACATATTATTCACTCCTCTTCCTTCATTTGCCAAAAACTATCACCAGAAGCTGCAATATTTACTCCATGAATTATAACAATCTAATTTTGTGCAAATAAGGAGATAAAGAGGAAAAATTTTCTCATTACGTTCATCCATTTTCCAGTTCTACTTTCGTCATTACAAAGATCCATTTGTTCTTTCTGCAAGCCAGGAATTTTACCACTTCGAAAAAAATTTAAGACGAACTTTTATTCGTCGGAAATTGATTTATGTAAAGTTTAAGAACAGCAAAAAAAATCGAGAATGCATGAATAAAAGATTCTGATTAATAGAAAACATCTTTACAGAGATATTTCGTTGAATCATTACTTTTTGCCGTTCATAAGAATGCGATTGGAAAACCCAATGACTGAAATTTGCTAATTATTTTTTGAGCCTTGCAATTGTGTGGTGGCAATCTTGGCTGGTGACCTGACTTCAGAACATTGATCAATCAGTAACATCCATAAAAGAAATTAGTAAAACAAAATCAATAATAAAAAAAATATTATATTTACAGAGCACATCAAAATATTTCCTTGAATATCCCTTTTATGGCATTATTTATGTTCTCTGGCGGCTACATGTCAGTGAGAAGTCTGAAAATCTTTCAAAGTGTTTTCTATTATGGAATATTTCTTACTTCATAAAAATAAATAATCTGAAAAATGAATTGAAATTTGAATAATGTTTGCGCGCAATACGATACTTTTGGAAAGAAAGAAAGAAAATCTAGGGAATTCTTTAATGCAATGTAACTGGATAGCATGCACACAAAAAAAATTTCAATAAAATATCCGACGTTTTCATTTTGTTTGAACGAAAACTAATTAATGATATTGAGCCAGTAGTCCTAAAAAGGTTTTGAATCGAGGGATAAATTCAGAAAACAAGCCCAGAATATTAAAGTGAATAGCGGCCTGACGTTAAAAAATCTATAACCTTGTTGTCTATTATATCAGTGTAGTAATTTTAGAGTAAATTTACGCATAATTTCTTGTCTATATCAGCGCTATTTCACCGTGTAATACTGTCATATCTTCATCATGTCATCGTTATATCATAATTCTGCCAGATCAATAATGTCATACTACTCCAGATAATTTGTATCTACTATGAAGCAATCTGACATGTGATAAAAGAAAATTTTGCTGACGAAGTCGTATTTTTGAAACATGGAATGCAATCATATATTTGTTCTGCTCAATTCAATTTTAATTTTTATATCGCGTTTTTTGTTCAATCTTTCCTATAAAAATGCGAATAAACGAATTTTAATTCTCATCATCACTTTGGTTGTTGATTTTTGTGTAATATTCGTACGCTGATGAAAATATTTTCCTACATCAAAATCCTGAATGCAAGACAAATTTTTTTTTAATCCATTACTGTTTTTCCATTCATTTTTTTTTTCTTCCAGATTTATACTTCCCAAAGACTTTTTTCAAAAATAATATTAATTTCAGTCTTCTTTCACGCAAGAAATCGAATGCAAAAGGTAACATTTCGAAAATTTGTCTCCATTGTATCTATTACAGCGCATATGACTATTTTTCATAAAAATGCTCACAATAAAATTCATAATATTTTACTCTAAATCTGGCAAAAAAGTGGAAGCATTTTTCACAACACAATTCGGGAAATTGTTCAGAGTAAATATAACCACACCTTAATATGATAGTTGACTGTATTAATAGATCGGAAATTACAAGCTTTCTTTCCTGAAAACATGTTGAAAATAGTTCACAGTTTGATTATACTACACGTGATGGGTTCCAGTGATAAAAGATGAAAGATAAGGGGATTAATTATTGATAAATTGCTGAAGTTATAGACTTGATTCATGGAATAGATGTTTCAAGCTCAATTTATTGTCGATAGAAATAATAATCGAAATAATTGGTAAAATGTATCTCCTCACTGAGATTTGGAATAATGACTTCATTGATCTCAAAAGAAGTGAACTAAAAACCAATTTTATTGACATAATTACCTAATTTACTTATCACTTACAAGTAATTTAAAAATTCCAAAATTAACTTTTGGAAGATTATAACAAACAGTTGCAACACAAAAGCAACGAGAGCTTCCATATTCCTGCAAACGCTAAAGAAAAAGGTGAACAATCAATTAGTTAAAACTAATATAAGTTCTATTACTGAACAACTGTCAAATTGTACTATTTATTTCCACTGAAGGATAAAAGTGAGTGTTACAAGCTCGAGTCCGTGAAACACGTTTTGAATATTTGGAGTTTTTTTTTTGGTCCAAACATTCTCAAGCAAACAATCATTTGGAATGATTTCAGGTACATGTAAAAATTTCAAAGCCTGCCTTAATTTGATTTAAAAATCAACCCATAATTTTAACGAAAGAGAAATCTTTCAGGAACAATTATAGAAATAAAGGATCTATAACTTATTCAAGATAAATTCTCCGAATTATGAGTTTCTGAAAACAATTTCCGGTCTTCAGTAAGGAATACTGAGATTGAATTATATTTTGGAGACGAAAATTTGCAACTAGGTTTGAAGCTGTCACGCGATCTTAAGCAAATAAAAGGTGCGGAAAGAAATTTTTGAAAATCCCTCACTCAACTTGAACTTGAAACTAAAATAAGGAGTCTAGGCTCATATTAAAAGATGTAGATTAAGCTTGGATGTTTTCTATTCGAACTTACACAATTCCGTTTGAAAAGATCTAAAGTTTAAGCCCAACTCTATGCTTATATATAAAAGTCTAAGATTAAGCCCGTTCCTGAACTTCAGTCTAATTGTAAACGTAAATTTAGTGCCAAGATGAAATCCAAAAGAAAACTCCTCATTTTGGATATAGCATTGTTCTTCGTATTCCATTGACATGTCCTTGAATATCACTTGTAATAGACAACTGTAGGAGGACGTCTTAATAAAACAAAATTCAACGCAGTGCTCAAATATCCCGTTCCTCCATCAATCTCTTCCATCTGATCTACTTCTTTCTACTTGACCATTTCAGATGACATGCGGCAACCACGACCGGTCCCAAAGTGATTGTACGAGATACTGTAGTACCTGGGATGAAAATTAAAGTATGCTATTGCTAGCCAAAGGCATTGCACCTTTCGCTCCTTTTCTGTCTAGCATCCTTTTCCCGTTCACCTTCACTCTGGCTGTCTGACATGAAATGAGTGGTGTCATCGTTTGGTAGGGGACGTTCGCGGATGTTCCTCCTAGAAGAGTTCCGCGATTAGGAAGGAAGGTATGAGTAGCACCTATGCGAATACCTGCGTTTTCATTGTAGTGTGCCATTGGAGCAGTTATTCAAATTTTTCTAGAAGCACCAGACAAGTTCACTGGCGCTTTCAACCGCTTCCGTCCGTCACACATTCCATTTCCTTTTTGTGAGATTAGCGATTGTTGTTGTGATCGGTCGCATATTCTTTCATTGTCGAGTAGCTATTAGCGAGTAGAATAGCCGTGAAGTTCGTTAAGTTGGAGTATGATTCATCGTCTCTGCTTACTTAAATGACATATGCCATGCTATGCTATGCACATCATAAATAGCAAATAATATTGGTGTTAATAACAGTAAGGGCTTTATTGATTTTATAGTGATAATTTTATATGTAATATGTTGTGAATGACAATAAATATCAGCTGTTAATGATTTATATAATGCATTATCAGGTCGCGAACCGTCTTGTACGGCTATATGCGGGGTTTCGCGAAGAGGAGCGAGCATGACTGACTATGGTTCGTTCGCTCAAGGAGATGGATTTTTCACCGATGAACGGGGCAGGTTAGTTTCATCTCTCTCTTTTTTCGAAGTTTCATTCTCTTCTACCATCTAGATGGATTTATTATTATTTATTCCTGTTCAAATTCGCATTCTACCCATGTTTAATCCAAAATTTCTTTCGACATTTTTAGTCTTGCAAATATTTTGAAGGAATGATGAGAAAGACTTCGCGTCAACCGGGCAGCAGCTTCCTTCAAGCAACGTCGTGAAGCAACTGTCTGCTACAAGCTTTGGGCAAAATTTTCCACCTTGTACCAGCCAAATTACCGAAAAGCTGCAGCTCCCAAATGACGATATTTGCGCACCAGATCTTGGAGACGTCAGACAAGCCGCCAAACGGTTTATTGAAACAACTATTAGTAGTACATATGGTTAGTTTGTTTAGACGTCCCCTTGAGGAAATGTTTTATATTCGAATTAAAAGAATTAGCAACAAAAAGATTCTGATTTAGCTTATCGAATCCGGATTGGTTTAGTTTCTTTTTTCTCTTATCTGTCTTCCATATTATCGGATTTCCTTGGTCTTCATAATCGAAAGGATATTTTATGTTTGGGGGACATTTTGGTGATATCGATTCCATGTAAGCTATCAGATCTTACTATCCATTCAGCCCGCTTATAGATGAGGCTTTCAGCGTTCCTTTTGTCGCACTGCAGTTAGATGTTCAGATTGGAACCAGTGGAAGCTGGTATTTCAGGCTTACAAGAGCAACCTGTGAGTAAATGGGACATCTATAATGGCGATGTTGAAGATGCCGAATTCGCTCATGTTTTGGATAACTTACCGACTTCTTACGATGATTTCGAGTCAAAAGTGCGTCTACTCTTAAATTTTGATAGTAATTTGTTGTCGAAATTGGATGAACTGTTGCCATTTGATTTGGACATTGTATTGGGTTTTATTCTTCTACAGGAACTACATCTTAAATTAGAGCGCAATTTATCGAGTCCATTAATGACTTGTCAGAGTCCTAACGCAGATTCTGGGCGTGTATCTGCTGGTTCAAGTTTAACAAAATCTTCTAACATGTATCTTTGTGATGCTGGAAGTAACCCACCGGACGCAGACGACCTTGAAGTACGTTCCCTTTTCATATATTATGCAATGAAGTACTTTTCTGTTTCGTGCACTGCACAGTTTTTCAGTACGTAACCCTCATTGATTTCGAATTTTCAGGTTGCGATGATCAATCAGTCATTCGAGGAACAGCAAAAACAGACTAAAATCTATGCAAGCCCCGGCTTAAAAGATCTGTTCTATTCACAACCGAATACTACTGACGATCGTATTGCAGTTAAAAGTTTTGACAAAGAAGCAATTAATATTGCAAAACATTCATTGCTAGTTGCTTCAGATATTCACAAAAGTGATTGCAATGAGGGACCACTATTTCCTGCAGATTTATTGCTTACCGATCTGTCTGCAAATTCAATCATTTCCAAGGAATCACTGACAGTTGGTTCACCGTGGACTGTCTGTCGAGGTTGAAATTTCATATTTTGATTGCAATTTCAATTTTCTGCAGAGGATTTCATTCTTAATATTACTGTTAGTATGCCTAATCAATTTCTAATAACATATCTCACTTACAGAGAAGTTTGCAAAAACAATATTTTTGTTAGTATCCATAATCGATTTTTAATAACATATCTCACAGAGAAGTTTGCAAAAACAAAACTTGAAACATTGGCAACGGTGAAGTCATCCGATATTCAAAAGATAGCAGGCAATTCACTATCACCTAAAGCTAACGCTGGATGCGGTTCAGGTTCGAATTTCCTTTTTTTTTTTTCTGGGCTAGTTAAAAAACATTCTTCATGAGATATGAATCAAACAAATCTTTTTGGCATTTTTTAAGTGCCTGAATCTTCTTATTATGGAAATTTGACTTTCTATTGGTAAAATATTTTCGGAGATATAGGAATTATGTAGTATGACCTTCTAGATTATCTCACGAGTGCTGAATCTTTCGCTTTATCACAGGTTTTCTCATTTCATCTTTCGTATTAGGTGTAACTTTTAGATGACTGCGAAAATATCAGAGAATTTGGTTACAGTGGTGGTTCTTTCGATGTAGAGGAAATGATTCTTGATGATACTACTCTTCGACATGGTAATTAATGAAAGAATAAATAGAGAAAACGATAGTGATGGTAGCATTCAATAGTAACTAAGATTATCTTTAGTGTATTGTAAATAGTTGTCATTGGTTTTTATATTTTCAAAGTCTTGAATATCGTCGTTACCTAAGAGCTAGCAATTTTTGCCAGTTGGCTCACTTTTGTATTGTTATGTTTATTCATGAAATTTTTTAAGCATCGCAAGAGGCATTTGGAAGTTCACTTGTTGCAATGAAAGCCATGTCAGCTTTGATGGGATCTCAGGCAAACTTGTTTATTTCATTGTTTTTCTTTTTTTTTCTTTTTTTTTTTTTTTTTTTAGAATTTTGAAAGAAAGGATTATAATCAAGCATGAAAATACCGACTTTTTTTGTTGCCAGTTGAGGCATTTTAGAGATTTACCTCTTATTCCAGTGTCATTTTACAACTTCCTATTGCAAACTCAAGTAGAATTCGGATTTGTTATTGCTTTTTTATCATGACTTTCTGTTTGTGAATCACTTTAGTTTGGTCTTTATTACCTTACTCTCTTCAGAAAACATGAGTGTTAGTACAGATTTATGCATCTAAATGAACTTCAGACTCAAGTTGCTTTAATAGATATTTATCTTAAAAACTTCATGTTCTTTATAGCGACCTCAATTACATTTACAGGATATTTCTTCAGCATCAGTATTAGATGACAGTATGGATGCTACTGAAGCTCTAGCTGTGGATGTGGTCGAACGTCTTTTCGACAAAAGCGGGCTGACAGAAATTTCGTACAGTACAAAAGATTTTAATAATCAGGTTTATATATTGGCATGTTTTGTAACATACTGCAGTCACACTTGAATAGAATCTCTTTTTGCTAGGATTTACAATTTCTAAATAGTTTATGAAAAATTTTTCCAATACCCAGTTTATAGCTAAATTCGGAAATGGAACTTTTATAAAGTCAGAAATATTTTCTCAGTTTCACAAAATTTCTACTTCAAATTGTTTGCAGGATCTGATAAAAAGCAATAATGAAAATATGTCGAATCCAGACAGAAATAAACTGATTTCTTTGACGGAATTAATGGATAGCAAAAAGAAACAAGAATACATAGATGAAGAAAAAAAAAGAGAGGATGAAGCCGTTGTACCCAACAGCGGTGCAGTGGATTCATGGGAGGAACTTGACAACGATGATTATAATTCCAAACTTGTAAATGAGGTTTACATTACCATCTGCAATTTCTAAATTGCAATTCTTCTTTGGGCATATATGTTTGAGTTCTTTCCAGTTTTGAGTTAATTGAATGTTGATAATCCGTATAATTTTTACGTTCAGTGCAATGATTAATATAACGTCGGTTTTTCGCTTTTAATATATAGTTCATGAATGATATAAAGTCACAAATCAATGTTATATGGTTTTCTTAGGTTCCAATTCACTCTATTTTACAGATCGAAATAGCGATGTGTAAGATAAAGATTCGAAAGCCGAAAATCGATTACTTCAGTGGGCCTCTTGTCGATCCCTGGAATGATAATTTACTACCGCACGTTTTGGAAGCCTTTAATCTTCCTGTTAGATTTACCGAAGACGATGTGAAGCAAGAATTGGCCAAACATGATTGCGCTGACGTAGCTATTCATCCTGTTGATGACACACATTGTTTGGTTGTGTTTGCCTCGAAAAATGCCGGTAAATTTCAGAGACAATATTGTAATAAGGTAATTGGAGAACAAGATGGAATCGTTAGTCTAAGGAAGAGATAAGTTTGGTTGCAGCATTGCAAGCTATGATTGCTGTTCGACAGCGACAAAATATTGCTAAGGTTCGACTTCGTTCGCTGTGTGATGCAACCAGGGTTACACAGGAGAAAGCTCTCAAATATGAGGCAATGCTTCGTCCTCATAAGCAGCGTCCTCAAACAACACCACTTGTGGCTCGTCGTCTCATTGAGGGTGCCCTTGGCAAACGCTCAAATGTTTCAGTGCAACAGATCAGCAATGAAAGAAAGCAGTTGAAGGATGCAAAAGGTTATCAAGTAATATATTTTTTTCATCTTTTTCACAAGGAAGTAAGGAAATCTGGCACAGTATTGAAATAGTAAGTAAGGAGAGTGATTCCTGAGAAAAAATAGTTTAAAATGGATTCAAATGATTTTTACTAGATAAATTTTTGTTAGTTGTAATGAATCATTTATGGAAATTTCTTTAATTGTAATGTTTTAGATTTGAAACAAGTGAAGGCAGCAATTTGGGAAGATGGTCCGTAAAAATGTTTTTGGGGCGTGTCATCCATTTTTTCTTATTCAGCTGTGATGCGAACTAAAAGAAAGTGCAATTGCAGAATAAAAGCAGCGTAGTTGATCAAAAATTGGTAGCTGTGCGGATTGTTTTTGTTGGAATTCTTTGAACAGTTCATTTTTCTGAATGTTATAAAAAAATGTCGTAATCAGTTTGACCAGCTTCTTTTTCTTTTTAATTTCTCAGTATTTTATTTATTTCCTTTTCATATTGTCTTCAACATTTTTTAACTCTGTAATATTTTTTAAATTTTGTATCATATTCTTTCGAATGGTCTTTACGTCCTTTTCATATTATTGCATGTCTTTTCTATAGAGCAAGCGTGAGTTTTTTTATTTTGTTATTTGTAGATTCTATATCGTCTTTTTTTTCTTATTTTGCGCGCATGGTTATCAATATCTGTTCGTTTTTTCTGCTTCTAAAATCAACACTTTACTTTTTTTTTACCATCTTCATTGAAATGAAAAATTCACATCCAACGTATCTTATTTCAGCTACAATTGCTTTTATGTTATTGCACTTTTCGTATGGTTTCTGTCGATGCGTGCATTTTGATCGAATCTTAAAAAGAAGAGTTTTGCAGTGAAAAAAAATCATTAACAAATCTCACATTCGTTACAAAGGACGTATTATCTGGCACGGGCAGTCTTGGATTGGGCGTTTTTCCACTCAAATATTTGTATTAAATGCGTCCAAAAGTCCCATGGCTTGCTGCTTGATTGCAGGACGTTCTCAATTATGGACATTTAATCCAGCAGTTATGTTAATGGATTCGTTTCAACTTATTACAAAGTTGTACTTTATTGTCGCTTTATAATAGATGTAATCGAAATCCCAGTGCTTGGACTAAGATTGATGATTTCAAATATGCTGCACTACTTGCATCCGTATCAGGCAGTTCCATTGCACTGAGTTTTATTTGCTGAAATATCTCTACCTATATTTATCCTCAAACGAATGTCTTTGGCACTTGATGATTGTCTGTAATGATTAGCTATCCAAGTTGCACTTATGCGCACGTGGTATGGAGCCTTATTTTCCATGTATTTTTCTTTCCGCTTTTTCTCCGTCGAGGTGTTTTTTTCTTTCGCAGTGTTGTTTTGTAAAATTTTCAGCTCTCACGCAAAACCGTCACTTGGCTAGCACCTTTTTGCTTATTGTGTCACTGTGGCACTCTTAGTACCGACTTTTTTTGTTATTTCTGTTTATATGCTTGGTGCAAGCACATTTATCGTGCTTCATGAATGCCGTAATTTTTCCGCAGCACAAGTTTTGGGCTTAAATTCAAATTCTGCAAGTTTTGTTTTTCCTGCTTTGTCCTTTATTAAAGTTAACTTCTTTCCCCCGAAATTTCAACCACAGTATTTCAATTTGATTTATTTGTATGCGTTTATGTGTGGTGTGTACCATCAGTGTTTTCTTTTTTTTTTGTGATTGAGCTCGTCGTGGCAAATGCTACTGTTTACATCACCATAAGAAAAGAGGTGACATCTTATAGCACATTTTTAAAAAATTTGCTCCGATTTGATATATTGCTATGTTGAATTCATCATCAATTAAGTTCTATAGAATTTCGAAAGTTTCGTTATAGATGATAGGCTGAATTGCAAAACATCCGGGATTCTTGCTAGGTTCATCATAAACGAGCGTGTTATCTAAGCTAAATTTTTTTGATAAATGTAATAACAAAATAAGAGGAACAAAAGAAAGTAGAATAGTTGATTCTTGAAGTAACTAGGAAGGTTGAGATTCTACTCATTAAAAGAAGTGATGAGCCGTTTATCTTCTACATAAGACGGTAGTGATAAGTCGATGATGATAGATCGTTGAAGCATGTGAAAGAGTTTCGATGATTAAAATCCCGATGCGATTTCATATTTTAAGTTCTGGTTAAATTACTTTGGTAATATGATATAATTTCTGGAAGGGTGACGTTTAGAGAATTTGTGATTGAGATTTTCATGGGAGCAAAAAGTCCCAAAGAATTTAATGGCACTTCTTTCTGCATTAAGCATGCAAGGACTAACTTTGTATGGATGATCAATAAAGGTGATAAAATCATGGTTGTGCAGAGCAGCTCTTCATGAATGTTATGTACAATTATAAGAAAAAGATGATAAAAATTTTGAAGTCCGGGAAATCTCTGTTTTCCTTAACTTTTAGACTATCAATTCAGTGATGGATATATCGATTCTTATGTTGGTATTTAGTGTCAAATCACAAAGTTTTCATTTCCCCATTTTTCTATCCTCTTGCTTACCAATTATTGTTTTTTTTTTTCTTTTTTTTTTTTTATTTTTGCTCCATTTCTTTAAAAAAGAAATGATTTAAAATCGAAGACAAGTCACTGGATAGGAACGATGACGACTAAGATCCTGTAAACAATGGGTTGGATCGAAATCGAAGCGAAGTCAACCGTAACCAGCGATCTTTCGCAAGACATTTAGTTGTTTTATCTTTTTTCTTGAGCTATGAATCATTTGCAAGCAGAATAATATGAATTTTAATTAAATTTGAATTTATTATATTTCCTAGATTATTCATTGCTTCGAATTATTGTATGAAAATGTGTTTTTACAGTTTCAAAAAAAAAAAAAAAAAAAATAATGGGATTTTTCATTTATTTAGAACTGATGATTAACCAGCAGTTATTTTTGCCACTATCCAACAGATTTTTCTAGCCCAAGAATAGCATTGAAAGAGTTTAATTTTCAAATACCCAGCAGAAGATGCGTGAAGTAACCGAACTGCATCCTATTCCTGGTTTTTAACGAGTCATGTATGGTGGTGCAACTGTTGAAATTACACCTTTCATATTTTTGAGTTGGCATGCGTCACGGTGCAATAAATCCCATGCTGACATCGTTCCACATGACTATTTTGATGCACTCCCAAAAATTTCCAATTCCTTTAGATGATTAATTTTCTTTTCCCTCCGAAAAAGAAATGAATAATCTCTTAATTAACGAATTTATAACTCTCGAAGGAATTTATCAGTAAGAATGAATTCGTATCAGAATTATTGTATGTATGATTGCTCCAAAAAAAAAAAAAAAAAGAAAAAAAAAATGAAATATTTTTTACAGCAATCACTATATTTTGGTTATCACAAATGCTTGATTGCATGTGAATTTTGTTATTGGACATGCAGTCTGCATAGTAAATGAGATCTCGTTTCAGCTGATATTGTTGAGAATGGAATGATATCAGTAAAAAACATGCGGATTGTTGAATAATGATAGCGTATTTGATCGAATTGATGATAAGGATGATATGAGTGGACGGTATTATTAGAATCCACTATTATGTAAAGTGTCATCACTTTACACATAATTTCAGCATAATAATTCCAGAAAAAAGAAAAAAAAAAAAACTTAGTAAAATGTACTAATCCTCATTAAGTGAATAGTTGAAGTGACGCGAATATGAATCATGATCGACAAATTGATACTAAGTACATTGCAAGATCAACGTCTAGGGGTGTCAGGTGTGCAATTGTGCCATTAAATGGATCCGATGTAGTGAATGAGTGGGTAATTTCGGTAATGTTGGTGATGGAAGTGGCATTATTGGGAGGAATTTTCTTCTATTATGTTTCATTAGAAATCGATTTGTTCAATTAATTCATTAAATACATGTGATCTAATTTAATTTTAGTGAGTAACTTTGAGGAAGTCTAATCATATGTTGCTGCACTTGCAAAAGTACTATGAGATTTCATTTTTCTAGAACATTTACGCAATAACTGTTAGTAAAGCAAGCAACAGACTATTTTCTTTTATGTTTTACTTCATTTCGAAGTAAATCACGTCAGTGTTTTGGAGTACTTATTTCAGTATTGAATATTGGAAAGAAGGATGACCTTTAAATATTCAATTCAATCTTTAGCATCGTTTAATCGTCATTCAATGCAACGCGTCTCTTAGTAACAGCAGCCATACATGAAGCATTTGAAATAGATTCATCATTTTAGACGTAAGCTATTCACTACACTAGTACAGCAGTTGGTAATTTACATCGATCTAATTGAAATGAAATATTCTGTCTAATTAGAATAGATTCATGAAAGAATCAGGTTTTTGTTCAGTAAGCAACAGTTGATAGAGAGAATAATCACGAGTTGACAATGTTTGTTTGCTTGAATGTATGTACATAGTATATTAATTCAAGTGAATTAATTCCTTGATATGTTTGGATGTGCAAACTGGCGAAAGTAAATATGTGTGAGATGGTTGAACAGTGTTGATTGATGAGGTAATATCTGATATGAACGCGTCTTATTGATCAGTGAAAAGTGGAGGAGTTTTAAAGGATGAGATATGGGGGGTGACTGGAAGGAAAGAACGGGAGAGGGAAGTAGAGCGGCATGCTACTGCTACCACTGCAAAAATGCTCTAAGCTTGTGGATGCTTGTGTGCATCTCGTCGTCCATCTTTCCTCAGCTTGCTGAAGCCAATAGCAGTAGTACAATTGATTCTGCCTTTCGTATTTGTTAAATCAAAGCATATAACTCATCTTTCTACCACAACTTGCCCTTCGAAATCTTGTTCTGCAGCAACTCTATGCGCTCTCTGTGTTTTGATGTCATCTGTAGACCGTAAATCATTTTTATTATTTTTATTATTGCTACTATCATTCCCATGACCACTCGTAGTTTGTTTTTATCAGCACTTTTACTATCATTGTTTCAAACGTCTTCGAGCTTTGAAGTATGAATTAGTAAAATTTATCATTTCGTCATTTCTTTGAATATTCAAGCGAGGAAGTAAAATTCAGCTTACAAATAAGTTAGTGAAAGAAAATACCATATTATTATTAATGCACTTGTTAATTTGCTTCCTCTTTTTCACATTGCCCCGTAAGGAATTGAAACTGATATCTTGGATTTTTCCTTTTCATGTTTTCTTGTGGAAAGTAGAAGAAATGAAGCATAAATTATAGCATTCTTTGCTTTTCATAATTCATTCTCCTCTCAATATTTTATAAAATGCTGGCATTAGTAATGCTTGCTTTATATAATAATCTTTCATTGATTGTCTCATTGATTATGTTATTATAATTTTCGTTCTATTATTTGCCGGCGCTCATTTCTAGAAACAGAATTTAAAACGAAAATTGCCATTTTATATATGTAAAAAGCCGTAAGTTTCATTCATGTTTCTCTATTCTCCAAACTAAAGTCGTGAATTGTTTGATTGTGATTTGTTTCAATTGCAGTAATGTTACTCCTGGTCCATACATTTTTTCTTTTTTTTTTCCAAAAACATCAGCAGAAATTATAATTCAGATGGTAGCAAGCCTAAGCGAACTGAATATAAAATTTTCATATCATGGTGAAAATATATGATTCATGAATTTCATTCTATCAAGTCCCTGAAATTATTCATTCAAGCTTGCTCAAATAAATTGTTACAGTAATCTCGCACTGATAGTTTTTTGTATCTATTCAAATTAATATAATAGCGAATGTGAATGCTTTTAGTGTTGTTGTAGAGCACTTTGCAGAGCTCTTGGTTTCTAGAGCATTCCTTTTAATGAAATGAAAACAGTAATAACTCTTTTACCTCAAAGATAAAAATAAAATTAAACCGAACAGTGAGTTCCTGTTGTGAGAATTCAGAATCTAAATTTGGAAAAATTAATAAAACCTCTAATTTTAGACTTTCTCTTAGGAAACATTGTCATTTTAAAATTCAGAACATTGTTATATTTTGCTGTTGAGAATATTCACTCTTGTCATACTTCAACGCCCTTCTTTTCGTGATTGGCATAGGATTTTTGAAGCATTCTCGAATCCAAGAAATAGAAACGTTCTTTTCCTCTTATTTTATCAATTTTCTTATGTATATCAAATTTTTATTGGTTCAATGAATTTTTATTTATATTTGTCATCTGCCAGTTATAATTGCTCACCCAGTTTTTGGCATAACATTTTCTGAAACTATACCTTTCTTCTGAGGGATGTTAACAAATCATACGTCTCCTTATTATTACTTAATGAATTTTGACGATTGAGAATTGACACACCACAATCTCGACCATTTTCATTTGAATTCATTTATGGATTTCAATTCTTACGTAAATGAAAAACTTCTGGATTTCAATGTTTTTAAAATAATTTTATGAGAAAATTTGTCGCAAAAAAAAAAAGAATATTTCGAAACGATAATAATGAGTTGTCACCGCCGGTGGCAATAGCATTAAAGTCATCAGTCGCCCCCTTGTTAAGTCTTTTCGACATCGATTTTTATTTAGTGGAATGATAGAGTATCAAAGAAGGGAAGGGTATGATATCATCGATTATGATTTCCAAAACCAAATTGATGTGTTGTTCTCGAATCTCAATGTATAAGATACTTAGTCCCATCTTGTTCATAAAATCTGACATCCGGCATGATAGTCATTTGTTCTGCAAACGGCAGTGATATTTCTTCGACCTCATTAGCTTTGTCAACAACAGCGACAATAATAAGCAGTAATCGAACCATAGGTTGACACTAGAAATTAATGGCAGAGTTGCCTATGTTTCCAGTTACTTATTCAAACTTTATTTCATCACTCTTTGTGTACATGGCAGAGAGCCTCTCTTATTATCATTTTGCTAAAAATCATCTTATTTTATTACTAATATTCGGCTAGTTATGAAATCAATTTTAAAAAAGTCATAATTAGCTTGAAATTGAGGTATAGTTGAATTTAATATACTTTTCTAGGACGAGAAATATACTAGAATGTCGTCTATGTATGTCGTAAATGTTCAATTATTATACATATTAAAGCTATCTTCATTTTGATTAATGGCAGAGCGTTTTTAATATTAAAAAATTTTATCATAATTTCATTGGTTATCTCACGATCCAAAATTCTGGTATGTTTTCGCCAAATGTACTCTAGCAGTTCCACGGATATTTATGAAAATTGATAAAAATCAAATAACCCATTTGCATAAGTAACAATCTTTTATAAAAAGAATGACTAATCATATTTAGGACTTTGCTTTGGTTATTTTTTATTATTTGGAATACAATTGTTTTCAAAAGTTTTCAAAAATTGGCTTCCTAAACTTGTTAGTTGTAATTGTTCGATGAAAAATAACTTTCTGTCTTCTCAAATCTGAATTCAATATTGCTGTAGAAATTCATATAGATTGTTTAGATAACGTCATATCCCCATATAATTCGCTAGTCGTCCATCCATCTATTTTCAGCTTGTAAAACAAATTTTTAAATTTCATTACAGTGAATCTATTGCGTTGTGTTAGGAAACAACAAACTGATTTGTGGCACGATGTACGAAGAATTGGAGGTAACACTTATTTGGAATCCTTCTCTAAGCAATTTCCATATTGACGAGTATCCTATTTTCAGAAAAAGATTCATGCAAGCGATTGCTATCCGAATAAAACAAAAACATCGTTTAGCGCAATCATTTTTGCTTGAGAAATTTCTGGAAATGATTTATATGGCAGTCATTTCTTTCCCTTTTTAATTCAAATTTAAACACAAAATTATCCCCCTAATCTTTTAATTAATTAGTATAAAATTTCCAGAATCTAACAACTGTTTGCAAAAGAAAAAAAAACACGTATGATTAAAAATATGGGTTTTTCCCATCTCTTGAAAAACTGATTGATGTAAATTTATATATATATATA